>PVLC010031056.1:0-19027 GCA_004027655.1 Graphiurus murinus
TCCCCCTCAGGTTCACTTCAGTGAGTGACCTTGATATGATTGTGTAAGTACATCATGTGCTTTAGGGCGTCCCTCTGCCCCATGCGTCCACTACAATTAAATCAACTTTGTTGCTTATCGAGGATCTCTCCTTTTCATCTGGAGACCCTCCTATGCCCCATCTTCTCCCTAGCATCCACATATTAGGGAGAACATATGCCTCTTAACTCTTTGTGACTGACTAATCTCACTTAACATAATGTTTTCCAGTTGCATCCATTTCCCTGCAAAGAACATGATTTTATTCTTCTTTATGGCTGAGTAAAATGCCATTGTGTACATATCCCATAGTTTTGTAATCCATTCATCTGTGGTTGGACCTCTTGGCTGCTTCCATAGTTTGGCTATTGTGAATTGAGCTGCTATAAACATAGATACACATGCATCGGTCTGATAATTTGGTTTCCATTCTGTTGGGTTTATACCCAGTAACGTACTTAGATCTTTTAATAGGACTCCAGAAATAGGCAAAACCACTGAATGAATTTCAGCACTTAGTTCTAGAATTTTATGATTCATTGCTTTTGCATTAAGATACTATGTATCAGAATATTTTTTAAGCCCATAGATGTGAGTAATGGATTTTTTTATTGATCTGCTCCATTGAAAAACGTGATGATGACATCTTGAATTTTATAAAGAGCAATCAAACAAAAGTACGTGTGTGGACCCAATAGTTTAATTTAAATTTTAAATTTATAAATGCAAACTATGCATTATACAACAAAGGCTGAGTAATATATTTAGGAAAACACAAGGATATTAAAATGGTTAAGAGATGTTTGTCTGAGATTTAAAAAATCCTTGGGTAGCTGAGTAAATGACACATAGTTTGCCAAATATTTTTTTAAGGAAGTGTAAATTTAAGGGATGAATATATTAGTAATAAATAGCCAATTTTGGAGACATATGTGTTTTTATAAAATATTCCAAGTGTAGAAATAGTGTGCTACATTGGGATCCTTAAACTATTTTCTTGTAGAAGGTAACTTAACATATATGTACTCGGTCATTGCAATGTGTGTTAATATTTTAGTCATAAGGATCTTCATCTATCATCTTTGATTTTTTAACCCCACAATATTATCTTTTTAGACTCTACAAGCAACACTCTTCATTTTGTTCTGAGCTTGAGTGACATTGTAGATCTCCTATTACTTAGCTTGAGAATACATTTCTGTTTGTTGTTTTTTAAATCATGTGTAAGACTTAAGATGGCATATGACTATTGATATAACATCATAACCTTTTCTATACTCTGTTATAATAAAACAAATAACATCTATAAAATCCCCATTAAAAGCCGGGTGTAATCCGGCTTTCAGGAGGCTGAGACCGGAGGATCCGGGTTCGAGGCCAGACTCAGCTACCTAGTGAGGCACTCCACAACTTAGCGAGACCCGGTTTCAAAATAAAGAATAAAAAATAGGGCTTGTAATCCCAGCATTCAGGAGGCTGAGACCGGAGGATCCGGGTTCGAGGCCAGACTCAGCTACCTAGTGAGGCACTCCACAACTTAGCGAGACCCGGTTTCAAAATAAAGAATAAAAAATAGGGCTGGGGGTGTAGCTCGGAGGTAGAATGCCCCTGAGTTCAATTCCTAGTACCGCAAAAAAAAAAAAAAAAAAAAAAAAAATCCCCATTAAGTTCCTTACTATAATTTATTATTTATTTAGTTATGGGGGGGGTCAAACCCAGGGGTGTTCTACCTTCAAGCTATACTCTAAAATATTTTATTTTTTATTTTAAAAAGGGGTCTCCCTAAATTGCAGAGGTTCTCATTAAGTTGCTGAGGCTGGCCTTGAACCTGTGATCCTTCTGTCTCAGCCTTCCAAGTACTTGGGTTACAGGCATATGCTACCATGCCCAGCTCTTAATATAATTTATTTTGATTTTGTATGTTTTAATATTTTCACTTTAAAAACTTTCATTAGTTGAAATTTCCTGTGTAGTTCTAGGCTTTTTTTTTTTTTGTCACGAGGGAAAGATTTTCTGTATTTTTTTCTTATTTATTTTGCTTTGTGATTTATTTTTCCAAAAACAAAACATATAAAACTAGCAATAATTAAGAGAATTACCAAACATCACAAATGTATGTTAGAGCAAACATACACTTTTTTGAAGTGTTATTTACATAGACATCTATCAAATATTTCCTGTGATAAGCTCAGCCATGGTGACTGTAAGTAGAAATTTGGAGGTAGTAGTAGGATAGCAGCTAGAGAAGAGAATATTTTACTCATAAAGTAGCAAGAGCCAGAATATATTTGAGGATGACTCAATTCCATTATTTGATTAACTATAGGAATTAAATTCACGAATTACTTATATATCACTGTACTTAGATGAACTGACCTATATGAAATAAGATACTCTTAAATTATTGTAGAATAAATATTTCAGTTGTCTTGGGGGGAAAGGGAGGACAGAATAGTTTAACTTGAACATTCTCTTACAAATTGGACTGAAGTCTACCCAGGCACAGTGGCACATGCCTGTAATTCCAGTACTTGGGAGGCTGAGACAAGAAGATCTCAAGTTTGATGCCAGCCTTAATAACTTAACAAAACCCTCGGCAACTTAGCAAGACATTGTTTCAAAATAAAAAAGGATTGGTGTTTAGCTTGGAGGGAGAACTCCGCCAACACCTCTGGGTTCAATAAATATATATTATTTAACATATATATACACACACATATATATATTATTGAATATATATTAAAGAATCCTAAACTAAAATCCTTCTCTAGAGTTGGTGTTTGTCCTTACAAGTGAATTCTTTCCTCAATATTTTACTGTCAGTACATATGGCTTTGCCACTGTGATCAAAACTGAAATACTAAGTCTGGGTATCTCTACAAATAATCAAATATGTATGTTATTTTTTAAGTTTGGTTATCATTTGTTTACTTGTTTCCTAGTCAGCAGTATCTCTATAAACTACAGCTAATTTTTATGGTAAAAAAATAAAAATTAAGCGGGGTATGTTGTTGCACACATGTAATCCCAGTATTTGGGAGACTGAGACAGGAGGAAAACAGATTTGCAGTCAGCCTCAGCAACTTGGTGAGGCCCTCTACAACTTAGGGAGACTCTGTTTTGAAATAAAAAGCCAAGCTAGGTGTAGTGGTCCATGCTTGTAATCTCAGTACTTGGGAGGCTGAGACAGGAGGATGACAGGTTTATGGCTAGCCTCAGCAAATTAATGAGGCCCTATGCAACTTAGTAAGACCTTGTTCCAAAATAAAAAAGAATAAAATAGGGCTGGGAGTGAAACTCTGAGATAGAGTATCCCTAGGTCCAATCTCTAGTACCACAAAAAAATAAAAATTACTTTTTTTATATATTTGATGTTCAGTCAGTGTGGAGGTGGTTATGAAATGGTTGTCGAGAGAGAGAGAGAGAGAGAGAGAGAGAGAGAGAGAGAGAGAGAGAGAGAGAGAGAGAGAGAAGAAAGAAAGAAAGAAAAACAGAAAAAATCTTCTAAAATCCAACCTCTAAACTCTTCCTATATATTTGTTTTGAATTTGGCTACCTCTCTTTCCCTGTTATTTAGGATGCATTCCTTGATAGAAAAGTGAATTACTTTAGTGCAGGCAAATTTATCCTATAATGATAATTATAACTCAAGTAAAAGCCCTTGGAAATTTATAAGACTCAAGAGAAGAGTTTTAAACATCTAGTCAGGAAAGGAGACTAAAGTCAAAGGAACTGGGATAGATTGAGAAACAGAGTAAGGGTTGGTTCAGAAAGGTGGAAAGAAAATCAAGAAGGACTGTTGTTATAGATTCCCTGAGATTTTACATAGGAAGAATGAAGAGTTAGAATATAAAGTGCTAAAGATGATATCAGAGGAACACTGAAATGTAGAAATGGTGGCTGACTTCTACAAAACTAATTTAAACAGGAGGTTGGGTGTGAAAGCTTCATGAGAACCCAGCCCCATAATGCTTATGTTTTAAATAAAACCAAACTCAGAAAAAGTGACTTTTTAAAACTAGTTGGGGAGGAAATAGCAAAAGGACTTTTATTAGCCCAATGATTATCTGAAAGATATGCGGATAGTTACTCAATTTGTGGACTCTAAAATTTATTTTTAACCCAGCATAGTGGTGCATGCTTATTATCCCAATACTTGGGAGGCTGAGACAGGAGAAATCATAGGTTCAAGGACAGCCTCACCAAGTACTGAGATTCTCATCAAACTAGTGAGACACTATTTAAAAAAAAAATAGGATTGGGGGTATAGCTCAGAGGTAGAATGCCCCTGGGTTCAATCCCCACTACCACAAAACTAACAAATTAAAAAAGATAATTAAATTAAATTAATTTTTACGTTGAATTTTGCCAGTCCTAACTATTGAAATGGATTAAGTGAGAGAGGGGACCAGGGGCTATAGAAACATGTACATGAACTTAAGTTCTAGTTTTATAGAATACTTTTCTTGAGAAGCTCTTCTTTGGGATATACAGTAGTTATTAAAAAAAGAATAAGTGGCCAAACATCCAGAGGAATAGTGGAAAGAGCATTTAGTTTCAGATGTTTGAAAATAGATTCTCCTCAAGGCTCTCTGTGAACTAGAACAAGCCACTGAGCCTCTTTGAACTTTAGCTTCCTATTTTAAACATGAAAAAATAACCATATTTCTTGTTAAGATTACTTAGGAGGCTAAGACAGAAGGATCGCAGGTTGGCGGCCAGCCTCAGCAACTTAGTGAGGCCCTCAGCAACTGAATGAGACCCTGTTTCAAAATACGAAGTAAAAATAGGGCTGATGGTGGAGCTTGTAGCTTGGAGGTAGAATGTCCCTGCGTTCAACCTCCAGCACCAAACAAACAAACAAAACAAACTACATATACACGTACACATCTGCATAGTTATACATAGTTATAGGTGTGTGTGTGTGTGTGTGTGTGTGTGTGTGTGTGTGTGTGTGTGTGTTACTGGGGATTGAACCCAGAGACATTCTACCTTAAAGCTCCACCCCAGCCCAATTGTATTTCTTATTTGGAAATAGAGTCTCACTAGGTTGTTAAGAGTCTTACTACTTGCTGAGACTGTCCTTGAACCTGCAATCCTCCTGTCTCAGCCTCCTAAGTAACTGGTATTACAGATGTGTGCCACCATGCTTGGCTAGATATAGGATTTTTAAAATGTGATATTATTATATTCTATCTGTATTCTCATTGTTTTAGAGATAGGGACATTTTCAGTTGTCCTAATGGTTGCATGATACAGAGAGTTAAGTAGGGGTCTATTCTTTCTTCTTTCCTTGTTTTCCTTTTCTTCTGCCTCTTCTTCCTCTTCCTCTTACTTGTAATCCTTATAGAGACAAGCAGGTTTCCTATCTATTGTTCACAAAGTGGATACCTAATAGTCACTAAGACATCACTACTCAGGCCCAGTATAGAATAAACACCCACTTTTAATTCTCAGAGGTTACTATTTTCTTAACTGGCTAATATACCTGCCCCTATACTTGTTACTAATATTGATGGCTGGTTGCTTTTATTGGTAGAATGTGCTGTCACCAGAGGTTTTCAGGTACTATCTCCCTGAGGCAGAACTTTTTTTTTTTTTTCTTTCTCATAATTTCAGATTCTGAGACCTAGATACTGAACACAGGAAAAATAGAAGAAATGATTAGCACATGCAAGGGCCCTTTGACTTTAAACAGGGATCCAATTATAGCAATTTACAAATGAATGAAACAGCAAGTGTGGTTAGAAGCATTACATTCAACTTTGGCAAAGCTGACACTAAACAGTGAATATTATTAAAGCAGCTTGAAGTTAACAACAAATCCTATTTTCACTGCTAATTTGTAGCATACTTGGAAGAATCAAGACGCTGACTCATATAAAATAGCAATATTGTCATCTCCATGCAGGAAAACATTCTTTGATAGCTAAAAAAAACAACAACAAAATTATCAGTACTTTTCATATGAAAGTGTCCTTCAAAAATAAATAACAATGTAAGATGTGCATCTCATAAATATGCACAATATTAATAACTGTCAGACATAAAAGTGAGATGTAAAAATGTTTATAAAATTAAAAAAAGAGTAGGGAAATGGTAAATATTTGACACAGGTTTTGAGAATGCCAATGCTAGTCTGGATATTTAGACATATGTCCATATGACTTACACCATTGAGGATACCAAAACTAAGTCCTGGTCACCTAAAATCATTGATTCAGTAGCCATGAACATTTATAATGTCAATCAATTTGAATTTTTTTATGGTATATACTTTTTTGTATGTGTGTGGGGTACTGAGGATTGAACTCAGTACCTCTGAGCTACACCCCTAGCTCTATTTTTTTTCATTACAAAGTTGCAGAGGGCCTCACTAAGCAGCTGAGGCTAGCCAGGAACCTAAGATCCTCCTGTCTCAGCCTCCCAAGTGCTGGGATTACAAGTATGTGCCACCATGCCTGGCTTTAGTATATATCTTAAGTTCAAAATGCTTTCTGTTTTCTAGAGTTAAGCTTTCTGAAAATATGGCCTATATTATTTCTATGATTTGAATGAGAATGACTGTGAGATATATATATATATTTTTTTTTTTTTTTTTTTTTTTTTTTTTGCGATACTGGGGATTGAACTCAGGGGCATTCTACCTCCGAGCCATACCCCCAGCCCTATTTTTTATTCTTTATTTTGAAACCGAGTCTCACTAAGTCGCGGAGTGCCTCACTAGATAGCTGAGACTGGCCGCAAACCCGGATCCTCCGGTCTCAGCCTCCCAAATGCTGGGATTACAAGCGTGCGCCACCACGCCCGGCTTATACAGGTATATTTAAATTTGTGTCCAACTGAAGTGATACCTAGAATTCAACAGAATTTAACTTTTTTAATATTTGGGGTATTGTATAAATTTTTCAAGTCCAAAAGGACAGAAGTCAGTGTATTTATTAACTGTGGTATTTTATTGCTGTTTAGAGTTTTACTTGTTTTGCACTATTTAAAGAAATGTTTATATTCCCAGAGATTTAGTCGCCTTTAATGCAATCTCTACAAGTCCTTAGAGGTAATTTTTGTAAGAAAATCTTAAGAGAATTGCTGCCAGTAAAAGAAAAATTTTTCAATACAGAGAAAAACATCAAGAGTAATATATTTTCTTTACATATCCAATAACATTTTATGGAACAACTTTGTGGTTTTGTTTTAATAGCCATTGGGATAGACAAAATTTCCTAACTGAAATGTAAATTTATAATTAGAGTTTCATGTATAGTACTATATTGGCATTTTTTAGTAGTTTCAGAACAGATAATAAATTTTAATTTAGTGAATGCACGAATCTATTTCAACTCAATAGATGAAATATCTTTAAGAGGTATTTCAGTTCTCTATTTGTTTACACAGATGCTATTTAACATCCTCTGTGGGCACTCTCTGGCAGCTACACAGAGACAAAAGGGCAAATTCAACTCAGCATTTTCACAGGATGATTACAGGCTATTTAGAAGTCACTCATAAAAAGAAGGAAGGGGTGCTGTTGTACATTATTAAAATTAGGAAGGACTATGTTAGTGTTAAGATAATAGCTCTTGCTACTCAGGGCTCAGGAAAAGGAAGGAAGAATTCCCTGAATTTGCTGTCTTCATATTGTGCTACTAGAGGATTTTAAATATATATATATATTTAAGGGCTGGGAATGTAGCTCACTGGCAAACCACTTGATAACATGCATATGCATGAGGTCCTTAGTTCAATCTCTAATAAAATAAATAAATAAATAAACTGAATAAATTAATAGTTTTTTATCTTTCAGGATCATCAATTTTGTCATAAGATTCATAAGAAACAAAAACTGATTAAGATCCATCTCAGGACAGGGAAAGTTTCCCACGAAAAAGTCTTTGAGGTTTCTCCTAGGTGGGGGACCCCTCATCTCCAGCAGGCTCCAGATGGCCTGGTGACCACAACCTCTGTGGAGAAGCCCCAGGCAGTTTGCACATCCCTCCTGCAGCTGTCAGTCCATGGCTGGGTTGGCCTGGACGATGTCAGGGTCCAGGAAGTTGGTGCTGTCCTTTAGGGTTCTGCTTTCACTAGAGACTCTTTGATGTTAAATAATCCCTGGCGCCTCTGCTCCTCTTTCACTATAGCTACTTGTTTGGATCTAGGGTGAATCTTTGGGGTCAGCACACAGCAGCAACATGTTCATATAATATGGGTCACAACGAACCAGTGCCCTCCGCACACGTGCTCCATCATCGGGTAGACATAGGTGGTGGCCAGTGAGCCAGTACGCTCTGCACACTTGTGCCATTACCAGGTAGACATAGTAGACAACCAGTTAGCTATGAGCCAGTGCCCTCCATGCACATGCTCCCTCACCAAGTGGACATAGTTGGTGGCCAGTGAGCCAGGGCCCTCTGCACACAGACCATGCTCCATCACCAGGTAGAAGTAGTTGGTGGCCAGTGAGTCAATGTCCTCTGCACAAGTGCTCCATCAACAGGTGGATGTAGTTGGCACTTCCTATACTATGAAACAGCTGGACCACTTCCAGCTTCTCCATGGTCCTCATTCTATCCACTTAAGTTAGAATGAGGAGGACCTTATACCTATCCTGAGTCAGGACCTTCATGGCCACCTTAGTCCCAGTGAGGATAGTGGGCCAGTTTGACCTGGACAATGTGCCCTCACCATGTCCCTCAGGATCTCACAATAGTGTATCCTCACGGGAGAGCTGGCTGAGAGGCCTGGCCTTACCTCACTACTCTCTCTCCTAGCACTGTCCATTGAAAGCCGCAACAGCAACTAAAAATGCTGTCTACAAAACAATACAACACAAAACAAACCAACAAACAAAAGTACTACAAAATAACAAATCTAAAGAAAATAAAGCACACACAAAACAGCAAAGTCAAAAGCCCAAATCAACAAATCAGATCCAAAGTCACCTAACTGCCAAATGAGCTAATTAACTGTGAGTCCTAGAGGTCACCACCAAGAGCTCCCTGTACTTATGGACAAAATCCAGCAGCAGTGAGGGCCTTATATAACTGGTCCTTGAGGCTCCTTCACAATGGCTTCCAACGAGGTGAGAGCAAGAAATGGCCAGGTCACAACTGGACATGGCTCACTGTGGCTGTCTCACTTTTGGGCTTCCAGGACATTTTCCACTTTAATAAGAATAAAGATTCCAGACGCTTTTAGGCTTCTGTGGGTTACAGACACTGATCTTTACTTCTTCAGACATTAAATTTGTGGGATGCTTCAGTGACATTTTCACTTTGAGTCTGAAAATCTGTTATAATTTTTGGCTTAAAAAATACTTTTATTGGTACATTAGACCTGAAACTTTGAAATTGCTAGAGGACAGCATAAGTCCAATGCTCCAACATTTAGGCACAAGTAGAAACTTCATCAATAAGACCCCCAAAGCTCAAGACGTTAAAACAAGAATTAATAAATGAGATGATACTAAACTAGAAAGTTTCTGTTCATAAAAGGAAACTATCATGAGTCTAAAGAAAGACCCTAAAAAATGGGAGAAGACCTTTACCAGCTACTCCTCTGATAGAGGACTAGAGGACTAATATCTTTCTTATACAAAGTACTTAAAAGACTTAACAGTAAAAAAAAAAGAAAAACAACCCAATCAAGAAATGGGCAACTGAACTAAATAGACATTTTGCAGAATAAGAAATATGAAAGGCCAAAAAATATATGAAAATATGTTCAAAATCATTAGCAATCAGGGAGATTGAAATTTTTGACTTCTAAAGAATTCATCATATCTAAAATAAATTTCCTTTTTTTTTTTTGTTTTGGCATGTGTATATGTGTATTAGTAGAGAATGAACCCAGGGGTAATCTACCTCAGAGCTCCATTCATAGCCCCAGCTCTGTTTTATTTTTTCTTTTGAAATAGAGTCTCAATAAGTCACTGAGGGCCTAAGTTGCTGTGTCTGGCTTCAAACCTGCAATCTTTTTGTCTCAGACTCTCAAGTACTGGACTTACAGGTGTCACCATGCCTGGCTCAAATTCCTTTTCCTTTCAATTAAGAATGAGTAGTGTCAAAAGAATAGTAGCACTTCAGTCGTACTGTGATACTATGACATGCTCTACTTCCTAAGACAGCATAGGTTATATTGTCAGCATATATGGAACCTAGGGGAAATTCATTTTAATTGTTGGAAGATAGCTGATTATAAGATATTTCATCAGAAAAATATCCTTTTTGTTATCCCATTACATTATACACACACAGAGTAGATATATATAATAACTGTATAATAGTTTTAGTATGTGAACATATATACTATATATAAGTATAGTATATATGCTATACATGTAAGTAAATGTTAATGTATATTTAGATAATCATCATTAGATTTTTTTAAAACTATTATAACTGATAACTCTGTATTTGATCTCCTTGTTTATCTTTTTGCATACTAAATAATATGTCTATCTCTCTTTGAAAATAAAACCTTGGCATGGTCAAGAGTAACATGACTTAAGTATCTCATCTGGTGTTTTGAATGCATTGTGGTAAGGATTTTGTGTACTCAAAATTACTAAATCTTAAAAACATAATGTGAAGAAGACTTTAATTACTACTATTATTTGAGTATTTCTGAAACTCAGTAAATTGATATTCCAAAAGGCTAAGGAACTTTGTTCAGCTAGAAGCTGTTGGAATCAAGCTTTAATCTCAGGTCTTTGCAATCAGAAAGAATATCTTCTTTGGCTGGGTGTGGTGGCGCACACTTGTAATCCCTGCATTTGGGAGGCTGAGACCAGAGGATCCCGGTTCCCAGACAGCCTCAGCTACCTAGTGAGGCCCTCCTCAACTTAGTGAGACCCTGTTCCAAAATAAAGAATAAAAAATAGGGCTGGGGGTATAGCTCGGAGGTAGAATGTCCCTGAGTTCAATCCCCACTACCGCAAAAAAAAAAAAAAGAATATCTTCTTTGTATTAGACCAGGTTTTAATACTGGTCCTCCAAGAGCAAAGCCAATGGAAAGTTGGGATATTACTTCACATGGTGTCAACATAATAATTATTGAAAAATAATTAAAGGTACTCAATGTTTGCTATAAAATTTCAGTGGATGTTATAGTGTTTCACATTAGGATTATATTCATGTAAGTGTTTATCCAAATAGATTTTGTGATAAATAATGATTCATATAATTAAAGATTAAGGAAGAAAAATTACTCTTTAATAAATGAGGGAAAAATTATTCAAACTGTGTTTTCAATCGAAAAAGTGAAGAAAATAGCCAATAACTGGATTTTCAACTTCACTTAAATTGTTTTTTACCCCCTTATAATCATTTTTCTGTAATGGAATTAATTATATTTAAAAGGCAAAGCAATTGCAATAATATAATCTTTGGTTTTTGAAACAGCTTTTCAAGTGTATAATCAAATGGGTCTCAAACCACCATTTTCTTTTATGGTAATTTCTTATTAGCCTGTTTCAGTTATTGAATTTCTATGATTATAAGGTTGATTTCTATGATTATAAGGTTATTTTACTGTCAGAATGACAGTAAAATTTATTCAATCTTTTATAGACATGGAAGAGGAACAGTTCTGAAGAATAGCTTTTCAAGCTTATTTGATTGTTATCACTTTGTAAAGCAATAACTGTCAGTGGCTACTTTGAAAGGTATTTATTTTTCCAATTATTTAGTTATGCTCTGTTAAATTTTGATTTTTTCCTGTAATATGTTATTTGTTATTTGAAAATGTTTATCTTTTATTTCCTTAATGCATAGTTCATGATTAAAGATTCATGTACACATTTAGCATTGATTATGATATTTTCAGAAATAAAAAAAAGAAAAATTAAAGTTTTTCATCATTGAATAACATATTTTTATTAAGTGAAAGATAGAAGTGCTTAAAATAGAAATATTTTAATTTTTTATGTCAAAAACTTTCATGTATATCACACTCACCAAAATATGCAGAAAAGTAACAAATAATATTTCAAGTGATATCAATTTCCTTAATGACTTATTGTTATCATTATGGCCATAGTAAAATAAAATCTGATAAAATTACTTTGTGGTCTGAAGTGGTGTCTACATGACATGCAGGAAAATTTTCTATTAGCTATTGTAGAATTTTCTAGAGAAATTTATCAGCTATTTAAGAACACTCCTACTTGCTATTGGCGCCTGACCTGTTAAGGGAAAAGGGGAAGCACCAGAATTTTGGCCCTGGTGATTAGATGGTGAGGGGGAAGGTTGAGAAAATGGAGAATCTGAGGAACAAAAGTGTATTTATTGTTTCTAAACTTACACGTAGCATCGTATTTTCAAAAATTCATAATTTTAAAGAATTAAGATAAAAAATAATCATTTTTCTTTACTGACGCTTTATGATATTCAACTTTGGATATAAAGGCTAACATTGCATATATATGCACTATTTATTGACGAGTCTGTCCTTTCTCCAATGTATATTATTGGTATTTTTGTTGAAAATTATGTAGCTATAATATGTATGTGAGTTTGTTTCTGGGACGACTACTCTGGTCCATTTGTCTTTGTGTCTGGTTTTATACCTCTTCCATGATGACTTGGTTACTATGGCTCTGTAGTATTTCATGAAATATATATTATGATGCCTCCACCTTTGTGTTTTATTGTTCAAGATTGCTTTGGCTAGTCAGGGTCTTTTGTAGCTCCATATGAATTTACCGATTATTTTTCTATTTCTGTGAAGCCTTCCATTGGTTTCTTAATGGGGCTTGCATTACACTTGTAAATCAATCACTTTGAGTATTATGGATATTTTAATATTTATTTTTCCAAGCCATTAACATGAGAGATCTTTCCAGTTTTTGTGTCTCTTTCAATTTCTTTCATCCGAATTTTTTAATTTTAATTCTAGAGGTTGTAATTTTAATTCTAGAGGTCTTTCACTTCCTTGGTTAAATTTATTTTTTGATATTTTATTTTGTGTAGCTATTATGGATGAAATTGCTCCAATTATTTCTTTCTTAGCAAGTTTGTTTTCTTTTTTTATATATATAAATGCTGACTTTTGTATTTATGTTGATTTTGTATCCTGCGACTCTACTGAATTTATTAGTTTTAAAATTTTTTCAGTGTTTTTTTTTTTCTTTTCTTTTCCTTTCTAGGTATAGAATCACATAGTTTGCAAAAAGGTGTACCCTCAGGCCTAGATTAGGAAGGGGTCAGTAGCAGGTAGTAGTGTAGCTCCACCCTCAAGATATGGCTCATATCATGGCAGCTTGTGATGCCAGGGTTAAGGAGTTAATCATGCCAAGTTTCTTCTTTGAGGCAAAGATATAGAGTATGCTCCAGAAAGCTCCCCTGACAAAGCTGCACATCTGTCTGTCTCTCTGTCCATAAGGTTTCTAGTGTCTGTGGCAAGATTGCCAGTGACCACAAGGATAGGGAGGGCCCACAGGGATTTTCCTGTTCACGCTTCTGCAGTGGGGAATCCCCTGGGCTGAGTGCTCAGGTTGAGGTTGCTGATACACTTTATTCTACTTTCTTTAACATTATCCCAGTTCTTTTTGTCTTAAAAATTTACCTCCCTCCCTTATTGGGTTCCAATACCTTTCACCTGGGAATGTAGCTATTTATTTGTTATTCTAATTGTGTGTGTGTGTGTGTGTGTGTGTGTGTGTGTGTGTGTGTGTAAGAAGAGGAAAGTAGTAGACTTTTCTATTTAACATTCTGCCTATATTCCACATTTTTCTTATATAATATTCACTGCAACCTAGAAAGAAAGATGATAAAAGTAGTTAGCATGCAATAATATCTTCATAAAAATTGTGTTTTATTAACAACTAAATCTAAAACAATAGGACTCAGATTACATTTATACTCATGATTTATAACATAATTTTAAAGAAAATTATATTAATTTTGGACTATTTTCCAGAGAGTTGAGCTAACAAGACTCTTATTTCTATTACTATTTTTTCAAAGCTATAAACTTAAACAGACACTTTACTGATGTATTTAGAACAGTAGAGCTATAAAGGAGCATGTTTTACCCCTCATGCTCCACACAATCCTACAGCAACCCAGACAGACAATAGAAAGTGTATATATACATTGCTTACATATTCAATACACATTCTCTGAAGAAGCCAAGAAGAGCAAATAAAGACCTCTATGGTGATAGGCATGAGGATGGAGATTGAGTAGGAAGAGGAAATGGAAGTGCTCTAGAATTACTTTTCTCATTTCTAGCCCTTTACTTCACTGACCCTCATTATCGGCTTCAGGTCAGAGGCCAGGAGAGAAACTGTGTTTGTCAACTCCCCATCATTATAACAAATACCTGCAATAATTAACTTATAAAGAATAAAAGATTTATTTTGGCTCATGGTTTTAGAATTTTCAGTTCATAATTGGTTGGCCCATTGCTTTTAGACTGATGGTTTTAGGTGCCGGGTGGAAATGGTGGCGAGTTTGTGGTGGAGCAAACTACTTACCTCATGGTCAGAAAGCCAAGAAGAGGAAGAAGAAGTGGTTGGGGTCCTTCTATCCCCTTTGCTGGTGGTAGAGGGTGGCACAGACTCCAAATTTAACCTAAGAGATGGAATACATTTAAGTTGCTTCAGCCTTGCCATAATAGACGGATTGAGGTAGTCACTAACAAGACTTGTTAAAGTTTTCAGTATTTTTCTTCCCAAACTCCCAACTCCATCTTTTTAACTAGTGTTTTCCTTTGGTTATAGAATTATATCTTTGTGCTGTATTACTTTTTCTCTTCTTAGTGAAATCGCTTTTTAAATGGCCAGTTTCTCTGAATGGTTGCTGGTTTTATCTACTGCTTTCTTTCAACCATACAGTGTGATACTGTTTCAGTCAATCCTGGGAGCTTTGGTGAACTGATGTGGAGAACTCTCATTCATTTTTAGGATTTGAATGTCAACTAGTACATACACACACAGACACACACACACACACACACACACACACACACACACACACACACACACACACGCACCCCATGACTCCAAACAAGATGTACCCATCTTCTCTGTAGGCCACCTTTGCCTATATTTTTGCAACCTCCAGCAATATAGGGAAAAAGAGCGTAAGTTGGCCCATACTGACACTCTTCAATCAGAGTCCACTTCACTGTATTTGGTACAATTTCCTCATGTTGCCATGCAGTTTAATAGTGATTATGGTTTTCCTACATTTTTTATTTGATCTTCACATTTTTGTTCAATTCCAAGAAAATAATTAGGAATGTTATTTTTATATTTTCATTCTCTTTATGCATTTCAATCTTTATGAAATATTTCCTCTTGGGAAGGATTTTGAACATAAGTTATCCTGCATTCTAATATTTCTATGTGTTAAACATTATAAACTCATCCATTTTTTAAAAGCAATAATTCTTAAGATAAAATAATCGTTTAGGTAGGGACAAATATATATATTTTGTACTAGACTTTGTACTGTACACCCCAGCCCTACTTTTTATTCTTTATTTTGAAACAGGATCTCACTAAGTTGTGGAGAACCTCACTAAATAACCGAGGCTGGCTGTGAACCCGGATCCTCCTGTCTCAGCCTCCCAAGTACTGGGATTACAAGTGTGTGCCACCACGCCCAGGTGACAAATATCAATATTAACATGAATTAACTTATAATTTATTTTCTCTGTATCATGACCATGTTATGGTCAATCTCTCAGTGATTTGTAGGACTTCTAGTGGTGAAAACGAAAAGAGATAAAAACTTGTCTTATTTTACTTTTGCTCAGAGTTTTACACAAAGAGTTGCTAAATAAAGCTATTTTTCATCACCAATACCAATTCTTTATTTTAAATCAGAAGTACAAAGTTTTATTAAATAAGTAGGATAAATATTAAAAACCTCAACAAATATGTGTGATATGTATAGTCAGCTGGAAATACTTTACCACAAAGTTTTACATCCACTAGTTCACATTGCTGCTAATGTTACTAGTTTGTTTCAATAGGTAACCACTCCTTCAGAATTCTGGATAGACTTTTCCCCTGAGAAATTACTAAAATGAAAGTTCAATAGCTATAGTTGGTGTTCAAGGTAATAACTGATATTCATTATTTTCCTAGAATTTAGTCATTACTTCCATTGGTCTATATTGTTTATCTGGCAGGTTTAACTATCCACTTCTTAGAATGTGAATCTGTACATCATCTTTAATGACTTATTTATCATTTAATGATTTTATTTATCATCATTAAATTAATGATTTTATTTATCATCATTAAATGAGAAGAAAAAGTAGATGGTGGATCACAAAATCCCCCAAATATTCTTCCCTTACTTAATTTGTAGCAGCAGCCACACTTTCTCTTGATAGAAAAATAAATTATTCAGATATCACAGTGACATTCCCCTACTTACTGATGTCCTTTGCAAGACAAGTTTGAAGTTACTGAATTGTATGTGGCCCTGGCCTAAATTTTCATAATAATCTACTAGGTCTACTATTAAAAGTCTGTCCTCCTGGAAACAAGTATCTTTATAGCCACAGCCAAAAATTACGGATATAAGATGTAAACTTTCTCCCAGTTGAGTTATGAAGAAGGACTACGAGTAAAAAGTGAAGTCATTATACTAACTTTTTGTATTTCCCAGATGTATCCGTATATGTCTATATATTTATATCTTTATCTGTATGTATATCTGCATATCTGCATCTGCGTATCTCATCCAGCTCATACAGGGAATTATTCTTTTTCTAGTGCTTCAGCTGTACCTTGTCAATCACCTACTAGGCTAGCGAATTTGAAGTGGTGCAGCATGTAATAATAACTGTGGATTCCATGATTGGGTATCCACCTTCACAACTACTTTTTTTATAATATAGGTTTCATTGTCGGAGGAGTGGTTACAAAAATTCTGTAAGTGAGAGATTAAACACTCTGTAATATTATATCTAATTATCTCACTAGGAATTATCCTCAGTTAGGGAGCTGCCTTACAAAAACTGTACCCCTTCTTAGGGAGAAAATGTCTAGTGCTTAGTATAGTTTTTAGAACATAAGAGACCATTAAAATATTTCTTAATTGAATTAATTAATTAAAATTGTTACTATTTATCAGCAAATGACCAATATCTTTAATGATTTTTTTCCTTAAAACATTCAGGAAGAAAATAACAGGAAAGACTTGGGACAGCTCATTTTAACATTGTTTATTGCTCAGTCATGAAAATATATCTAGCCCTTTGAAGACATAGAAAACAAAAAGATCTACATAGCAGAGAGATAAGGAAGCAAATACATATACATATATATGCAATATATATACACGCATTTATATGCATATATATGCGTGTATATATATGCATGCATGGCTCAGAACCTGTTTCTTATGGAAACAGACTCTCTCTCCCTCCACATATATGTATTTGATTTTTTCCTTATTTTATATTTTTGTATGTATACATATGTATACATATTTCCAACCTCTCGAGTAAGATTGTCAAATTATATTTTAATATTTTGATGAATTGTGAATTCCTAGCTCATGAGTCCTTCATAGTCTTCTGTAAGTACAAAAATGTGCTTCATATCCTTACTAATAAATTATGCTAAATCATCCACAGAGTCCATTAGCATAAATAATTGAGTCTTCACTGGATGTATAACAAGAAATATGGATGGCATGAGTCCAAAATCATACTGCAGTCACTTTCACTTCCTCATACTAGTTATTAAAAAGCTTTTTCTCAGACTATCAACTACTTGTCATCTCAATTGGCCTTTTATCAATCCAGATTTCCAACACTTCATCAATCAATTTTCTAAGTCATTTACTTATTTATTCAAAATTTATTTTTTCAGCCATATACAATAAGGTCAGTAACATCTTGGATATTGGTACTATAATAAACAAAAGACAGTGTCAATTTTTAACAACTGTAAACAATCAAAACTATTAGTGGAAATTTGAGAAAAATATAGTAATAAAATAGAATAATCATTTATAACTTTTACTATGAAATTATTTTACAATGGTCAGACAATGGTAGATTTTAATCAGTGAATGATTTATAAAATGCATATGTTTAGATATAATATTCCAAAGTGCATTCACAAATCTTTACTCTCAAAGTAAATGATTATTTGACCTATCAGCATAGAATGAAAAAATTTTCTGTATTTGGAGTATAAACAAATTTTATTACTCAACTTTGTTGAGAACAAATATATCCTTAAGTCAACTTTTAACACATAAAGTAAATTTTCTAGTATTTGTGTTAACTAATTTACATTTTGAGATTATTTAACATTAATATATTTATTGTAAATATTTTCTATTACTTCCTTAGAGACAATATTTAGCCATAATGAACCTAAAAGCAATGAGAATACTTTCTCTGATCCAAATATTTTACTGCATCTTGACTTAATTCTTGATATATTTACATATGCAGATTTAATTATCATTCTATGAAATATTTCAGCATTAAATGATGTTTCTGTTATTTTCACTCTTTCTATGTCTGCTAGCTTCTGTTTCTTTGGAAAGTGATCTGACTTATTATTATTAATTTTAATCTCTTCTCTGCTGTAGTTTGGTGTGTCCTCTAAAGTACAAGAATTGCCAATACTGGGGTATAAAGAGAATAGGCTTTTAAGAGGTGGCTAGACCATGAGAGTTGTTTTTTCATTGATGGGCTTAAGGCTATTTCAAAAGAGGCTTCAAGCTGCCTTCTGTCATGTGAAAACACAGCAAAATGGCTCTCACCAGAAGCAATTCCAGAGCCTTCATCTCAGACTTCCCAGCTGTGGAACTTTGAGAACTAAATTTCTCGTCTTCAGAAATTACTCATTCTCAGGTATTTTGTTTTAAGAGCACAAACTGACTGAGACACTCTCTCAAAAACATGTCTAGTATTAGTTTATTATTTGGCATGGAAGAGTATAGCAGGTACTTTTGACTGTATATGTAATAACAATTTTTTCCTTCTCCAATCTTAGAACAGTAACATTTTCTACCCTCCCCCGTAATTA
>PVLC010031057.1:0-19277 GCA_004027655.1 Graphiurus murinus
GAAATACGTGCAATGAAATGGAGAGAAGAAATGAATCTGGTCCCATGTGGACCTCAAAATCCAACTGGTCTAAAAACTGGTCTCATCATCTGCTCCCACTCCAGAGGGAGGATGGAAAGAAGAAGAAAATTTGGAAAGGCATTTAGCCAACAAAATCACGAGGACATGGAGAGAATGTGGCACCGTGACAAGAGCACAGGCTGCAGTATCACATCTGACCCTGGACCTCAGCTCTGCCATTAACCAGCTCTATGGTCTTGGGCAACAGCCTCCTGGAGCCTTCATTGTCTTCACTGTAAAGTGTGTGCAGCAACAACAGCCATTTCACTTGGATGCTGGGAATGTAAGCCCTTGCCTGACTGCATGAATCCTTCCTTCTCTGTGGTGACCATCTCCACACCTCTTCAGGTTCCTCACCCCTGTCTACAAACATCCTCACACTTCTCCTATCTTCTCCTATCCTCTCTTTAAAAAAAAAAAAAAAAGCCTCCCATGAGCTTTGACTTTTTCTTAGCTTTGTGCTTCTTTTTGTTTTATTGGTCATTACTTTACTTTGGATCCTTAATGCCAAATGCTGATAACACTTCCCCTAAAACATTTCCTTGAGTACAAATTCCAGAAAATGTAAATGGAATGGAATTACTTGACGAAAAGTGCCCCCCATGGTCAAATAAGTTTGAGTAATTTGGGGTTATGGAAAAATCAAGCCATGTGCTTTTGCTAGGATATTTTTCAGAGACTTTAATGTACAAATGTGCATTATAAGTCTCCAAGAGAGGTAAGGTTTGTACAGTTTTTTGCAGACTTAATTGACCACATTTGTATTGTTTTCCTGAAAAATCATATGACACTAGCATTTTTCAAATCATGGAGTTTTTTTTTGGGGGGGGGCAGAAGAAAGACGATGGCTGAAGCTCTGACTCATGGTTACTACTCCTTTATTTGTCCCACTCCTTACCTTTGGAGAAATCCTAGCCTGAGGCTTCTGACCCTTCCTGACCACCCCTTTACAATAGTCAACTGGGGTATAATTGACTGAATTAAAAGATAGTCCCATCATACAAGAAATCTACAACTAATATAGGAAAGTGATTCGAAGGTTGTTAGTGGCCATCCACAACACTGGGATGAAGATGGTTCAAGTAGGTGGCAAAGGCATTAGAAAGGCAAGCATGGTAAGAAAGCAAATAATCCAATAAAAAAAAATGGGCAAAGGATCTAAATAGACACTTCACAAAAGAAGAAATACAAATGGCCAATAAATGTATGAGGAAATGTTCCACATCATTAGCAATCAGAGAGATGCAAATCAAAACTACTCTGAGATTTCACCTAACTCCAATCAAAATGTCAATCATAAAAAACACGAACAACAATAACTGCTGGCGAGGATGTGGAGAAGTGGGAACTCTAATACACTGTTGGTGGGATTGCAAACTAGTGCAACCACTTTGGAAAACAGTATGGAGGATCCTCAGATGTATGGGAATTAACCTACCATATGATCCAGCAATACCACTTCTGGGTATCTACCCAAAAGAATGGAAACCAAACTATCAGACCGACGTATGTGTATCTATGTTTATAGCTACACAATTTACAATAGCCAAACTATGGAAGCAGCCAAGATGTCCATCGACAGATGAATGGATTACAAAACTATGGGATATGTACACAATGGAATTTTACTCAGCCATAAAGAAGAACAAAATCATGTTATTTGCAAGGAAATGGAAGGAACTGGAAAACATTATGTTAAGTGAGATTAGTCAGTCACAAAGAGTAAAGAAGCATATGTTCTCTCTAATATGTGGATGCTAGGGAGAAGATAGGGTATAAGAGGGTCTCCAGATGAAAAAGGAGAGACCCTCGAAAGCAAAGAAGTTGATTTAACCGAAGGGGTTGGACAGGGGGTGGGGCACACTAATGTATATCAAGGTTACTCACTAAACTGAACTTGAGAAGGAGGGAGGGTGAGGGAGCGGGGTGGGAATTTGGGGAAGGGGTCAAATGAAAATTGTGAGCACATATATTGTTATCAATTTGTACCTAACAAAGATGTATACTTACAATGTATGAATAAAAATTAAAAAAAAAAAAGGCAAGCACGGGACCTTATAGTCTTGGAAGCAGTAGAAAGGCAAGGCAAGGCGAATTCTGGCATTACAAAAGGTGAGGAGCATTGGTACTAGTAAGCAAAAGCTTTCTCTATGGTTATTTTTAAATCACATTAAGATTTCCAAAATAGCCAAGAATTTATATCATTTCAGATCACTATACCATGGCAGCTTAATTATCGTAGAGCCACAGGACTATGAACTATTACTGGGTCATAAATTAAGATTCTGAATCTTGTGGCTTAAATCTTAGGGACCTGGGAAATCTAATAGAAATATTACAAGCTTTTAAAAACATGATCCAGTTATGAAACAAAAGGGATTTTTTTCCTTTGGTGCAGGGGATTGGATCCAGGGGCATTCTACCTTTGAGTTACACTCCTAGCCTCATTAAAAGAGTTGGGACATCTTTTTCTTCTATTTCTTGAAACAACTTGCTTTGAAAAGTGTCATCTCTCCTCTAAAAGTTTAGTAGGATTCACCTATAAAACTGAGCCGGGAGGTTTTAGGATAATTAGGTGATATCTCCGATGATTATCACTTAATTTCTTTAATGATTATTGGCCTGTTCGAGTTAAATTTTTATGACAATATTAGTATTTTATATTTTTCCAGAAATTCACTGTTACAGATTTCAAATTCATTAGTTGATTAAAATATTCTTGATTAGCTGCACAACTCACAATTGCCAAACTATGGAAACAGCCAAGGTGTCCATCAACAGATGAATGGATTACAAAACTATGGGATATGTACACAATGGAATTTTACTCAGCCATAAAGAAGAACAAAATCTTGTCACTTGCAGGGAAATGGATGCAACTGGAAAACATTATGTTAAGTGAGATTAGTCAGTCACAAAAAGTAAAAAATCATATGCTCTCCCTAATATGTGGATGCTAGGGAGAAAATGGGGCATAAGAGGGACTCCAGATGAAGAAGGAGAAACCTTAGATGAGCAAAGAAGGTGACTTAACTGAAGGTGATGGGGGAAGGAGAGAAACATCCTAATGCACATGATGTACTTTCACAAACATATCAAAGTCAATCACTAAACTGAACCTGAGAAGGAGGTAGGGCGAGGGAGGGGGTTAAATGAGAAATGTGTGCATGAATACCTTTACCAGCTTGTAACTAACAAAGGTGTATGATAAGAATGCACCAATTAAAAAATAAAAAAATAAAAATTCTTGATCACATGGGCACATTTAGCTGCAAGGGAGACTGGGAAATTTAGTTTTTATTCTGAGCAATCATGTGTCCAACTAAAAGCAATGTTTTTTTTTTCAACTCAGGAGAATATTAGGAATGAATTTAAGTAGACATTTTGTAATCATTTTCACAGTTGCCTTGATTAGTAACATGCACAGGGGATGGGCTGAGGTCGGGGCCTTGGTTTATACCCTCCTGATAGAAGTAAGGAGCAGAGCTGAGCTCCAGACCTCAGAGCCTATCATGACACAGACATGTGGAATTGCCACCGCTGTTTTTACCTTTTCACCAGACAACTGGGCCCTTCAGGAGCCCTCTCTTCCCTCTTTGATCAGGGTTCACTAGAGTAACAGAACTCACAGGATGCATATATGGTAAAAGGGGATTTATCAAACCAGTTTACAGTCCAAAGCAGTGGAGTCCCAAGTGGCCGCCTGCACGCAGAGAGCCAGAGGGACCAGCAGCTGGTCAAGCAGTCCAAGAGCTGGAGTCTCAGAGTCGGAGCGACCGATAATTCAGTCTCAGCCCAAGAGGCAAAGGCCAGGAAACTCTCCGGAAGAACAATGGTGAAGATCCAGTTCAAAGAGCTGAAGACTGATATCTCAGAGGGGAGCAGAGGCACTTTCGACAGGAAGAACTACGCATTCCTTCTCGCAGCTTTCTCCTTTTTATCCAGGTCCTGCGCCTATCAGAACAGTGCTGCCTACATTTAGAGCAGGACTTCCCTTCAATCTGCCCTTACATAAACGAATCATCTCACCAACACGTCCAAAGTCACATAACCTTAGATGTTTCATGATCCAGCAAAATTGACAATCAAGACTAACCATTGCATTTTTCCATACCAGAGCTGTCTTATTCAAAGCTTTCTCCCTTGGTGCTCTCACCTGGGCCTCAGGAATGGAGGAGGAAAGATGTCAGGTGTGCACACCTGCCAGCACCCTCACCCCCCCGGGCTCTCCATACTCAGTCATCACATACCAGGTGGCATCCCCATACAGCTTCCCATGAGTGTCTTGCTCAGATCCCCACCACCTTGCTGATTTACTTATTTTCAGCTCCATATATGTCCCTTTCCCTCTGTGGCCTCTCCTGAAACAGGTTTAGTGGCCAGCAGCCCACATTAGTCTCCTACTTGTCAAGAACCAGAAGTGCCTCCCTTGGGTTTTCATTTTCATGGCCTGGAAGCCCCAGAGAAAGCCATTTCCATCAATTTGCAGTGGGAGGTTCGTGATGAAATCACAGCTGTTTCTACTCTCAAAAGGATGTGAGCTGAGATGCAATTCATGAGAAAAGACTGGTACAAGGACACTTGCCTTTTAGGATGAACCCCCAAAGTTGATGGAACTTTCTGATGAGTTCAGGGGACCTCCAGAACAGAGGATTTTGTCCCCTTTCCTTTCCCAGCTGTGGCCTCAAGTAACTGAGAGAAAGGCCCTAAAAAAGCTCCAAGTCCAGCCTGGCCCAGGGCAACAACTTAGCAAAGCTGAGAATGGCATCCATGCAAGCAGACCTGACAAAGGTAGAGGCACTCCAGGTGGCACAGAGAAGCCTCCAGAGTTGTCCTTTGCCCTGAAGGACACAGAGGGAGAGGGAGAGGGCTGCAGATGGAAGAAGGTTCAATGATCAGAGAGGAAGCCATGCGATCATACCCACTAATTGCAAGTCATGGTGGAGCTGAAGACAGGGCAAGGGAGCTGGGCACATAAAGCCCACGTCCAAGCCCAGAGGGAGGAGGCCAGTGGGCTAGAGGCCAGCCCACGCACAGGCACGTGTCCCCCAGGTCAGCACACTGTGACAGTCCCTGGAGTCAAGCCTCCCCAGGGAGAAGGAAAGAAAAAAGGAAGCAGGAGCGTTTCTAAAGAACAGCAACCAGATGGGAGTGATTGTGTCTTAAACCAGAAAGGACTGAATTATGTTGACTTGGCAAGCTTAATTTGTGCCCATTAGCAAATTCTAAATTGAGCTCATTATTAAGATTTAAAGAAATCCCACCATTTTGGGGGGGGCACATCTACACTGAAATGGTGAATTTCATACCTGTGACCACTTTCACCTTAATTTTTATTTTATTGGTATAAACATCGTCTACCTTTAAACTTTCCCATTTCATCTGTTTTTCTCAGTTTATTGTTTTTTTGGTCATTAAGTTATTTTCTTTTTAGAAATAACTACTTCCTTTTTAGCTTTTTAGAAAGCTCCTTTCAAGCTTTTCTGCCTTTCCCATGATGCCCCCTTTATTATTATTATTTTTTTCTTTTTTGCGGTACCAGGGATTGAACTCAGGGGCATTCTACCTCCGAGCTATACCCCCAGCCCTATTTTTTATTCTTTTATTTTATTTTATTTTATTTATTTATTTATTTTTTTTGCGGTACTGAGGATTGAACTCAGGGGCATTCTACCTCCGAGCTACACCCCAGCCCTATTTTTTATTCTTTATTTTGAAACCGAGTCTCACTAAGTTGCGGAGTGCCTCACTAGGTAGCTGAGGCTGGTCTCGAACCCGGATTCTCCGGTCTCAGCCTCCCGAATGCTGGGATTACAAGCGTGCGCCACCACGCCCAGCTATTCTTTTATTTTTTGAAACAGGGTCTCACTAAGTAGCTGAGGCTGGCCGCGAACCTGGATCGTCTGGTCTCAGCCTCCCAAATGCTGGGATTACAAGCGTGCACCACCACACCCGGCCCCTTTTTTTTATTATTGATTCACCTTTATTTTATCTTCCTTTTTATTAAATGCTTATTAAAATCTTATCTACTTATTTTTCAAATGATACATATTTCAGTGAGTAGAAAATGCAATATAGATCTGCAAGGTAATTTCTTCAACCCTCCAACTCAACACTTTAAAGGGAACATAGTGTAAAAATATTCAAAATGGAAGACAAGCTAGTCAATTCAATACAGTGAACTATCAAATAAAAGAATTTGACACTTTATCTTATAGCCAAACTTAAATATCCAATATGAAGTTAACACATAGAAGTAGCATGTGCTATCTGAAAGTTAAAATATATTGTGATGTAATGTATTTTATAGAAAAGAGAAAGCATGTGGTATGACTCAAAACTTACCTATTAGTCATTTGTTACTTTATTTGAAAAATACCAGATGAGTGAGGTCACAGTCAGTTGATTAGTCGGTCTTAAGAAGTTGGTGACTAACCTTAGGTGAGCAAAGAAGTTGACTTAACTGAAGGTGATGGGGGTGTGGGGGGGACACCCTAATGTACATGATGTACTTTCACAAACATATCAAAGCCAATCACTAAACTGAATGTGAGAAGGAGGGAGGGTGAGGGAGTGGGGTGGGAATTGGGGAAGGGTTAAATGAGAAATGTGTGTATGTATGCCTTTACCAGCTTGTACCTAACAAATATATATGATTACAATACACCAGTAAAAATATTTT
Organism: Graphiurus murinus; assembly: GCA_004027655.1. Lineage (NCBI taxonomy): Eukaryota > Metazoa > Chordata > Mammalia > Rodentia > Gliridae > Graphiurus > Graphiurus murinus. The sequence continues at coordinate 6,743 of PVLC010031057.1, forward strand.
TAAAAGGATATTGTAAAAATAAAAAAAGAGAGGTTGGTGACTGAGAACAACCTCATGTGGCAAACATCGTTTACAACTCTAAATGAACAAACCCAGTTTTCTACAGCACACATTCCTACAACTGTTAGCAAACATTCATTTTTCAGCAGTCCTTGAAACTATTAAGACCAGCTTCAAATATTAAAGGAAAGCTCTTATTTCAGCCACTTTGGAAAGGTATCCAGGAGTGATATAGTTGGATCATATGCTGGATTCATTACCAGTTTTCTGAGGAATCTCCACACTGATCTCCACAGCGGCTGAAATAATTTGCAGTCCCACCAACAGTGTAGAAGAGTTCCAATTTTCCCACATCCTTGCCAACATTTATTGTTTTTTGACATCTTGATGAGTTAGATGAAATCTCAATCTCAGTGTAGTTTTTGATTTGCATCTCCCTGATTGCTAGTGGTGTTGAACATTTTTTTTTTTTTTTTGCGGTACTGGGGATTGAACTCAGGGGCATTCTACCTCCGAGCTACACCCCCAGCCCTATTTTTTTAATTTATTTTGAAACAGAGTCTCACTAAGTTGCGGAGTGCCTCACTAGGTAGCTGAGGCTGGCCGCGAACCCATATCCTCTGGTCTCAGCCTCCCGAATGCTGGGATTACAAGCGTGCGCCACCACACCCGGCGGTGTTGAACATTTTTTCATGTAATTATTGGCCATTTGATTCTTTTCTTTTGTGAAATGTCTATTCAATTGCCCATTTCTTGATTGGGTTTTGGGTTTTTGTTTTTGTTTTTTTTTTTTAGTGTAAAATCTTATTAAGTTCTTTGTATATTCTAGATATTAGTCCTCTATCAGAGGGATAGCTGTCAAAGATCTTCTCCCATTCTGTAGGCTTTCCTTTTAGACACTTGATGGTTTCCTTTGGCAAACAGAAACTTTTCAGTAATGCCATCCCACTTATTAATTCTTGTTTTAGTTTCCTGAGCTATGGAGGTCTTCTTGAGGAAGTTTCTACCTGTGTCTAATGTTGGAGTGTTGCCCTCCTCTAGTAGCTTCAAAGTCTCTAGTCTAATTTCTAGATCTTTGATCCATCTCAAGTTGACTCCTGTACGGGGTGAGAGATAAGAATTTAGTTCCTTTTTTTGCAGTACTGGGGATTGAACTCAGGGGCATTCTACCTCCGAGCTATAGCCCCAGCCCTATTTTTTATTCTTTATTTTGAAACAGGGTCTCACTAAGTTTTGGAGTGCCTCACTAGGTAGCTGAGGCTGGCTGCAAACCCAGATCCTTCGGTCTCAGCCTCCCAAATGCTGGGATTACAAGCATGTGCCACCACGCCCAGCTTAGTTCCATTTTTCTACAGCTGGATAACCAGTTTTACAGGGAGATGGTTTAGGGGAGGGGAATGGGGAGGGGAGGAGGAAGAATGAGGATCAATGAAGGAATTACTACCATTGATTTTGTGTCATAGGTGAAAGTACCAATGCCAATCATAGTACTTAGGGGAAGGGGGGGGGAGGAAAGGGAGCAGGGCTGGGGCACCAAGTACTGTGTGCATGTATGTCATTGTCAACATGATTTACATTATGATATGAGACTATAATGCACCAATAAAAGCATATTTTTTTAAAAAAAGGAAAGTTCTTTGCTCTCCTTAGTATCAGATTTAGACAAAGCTGCAAGTTTATGATAAGAAGAATGGAAACCAAACTATCAGACCAATGCATGTGTATCTATGTTTATAGCCATACAATTCACAATTTCCAAACTATGAAACCAGCTAAGATGTCTATCAACAGATGAATGGATTACAAAACTATGGGATATGTACACAATGGAATTTTACTCAGCCATAAACAAGAACAAAATCATGTCATTTTTCTGGGAAATGGATGGAACTGGAAAACATTAAGTGAGATTAATTAGTCACAAAAAGTAAAAAATCATATGCTCTCCCTAATATGCAGAAGCTAGGGAGAAGGTGGATCATAAGAAGGATTTTAGACAAAGGAGGAGAAATCTTAGATGAACAAATGAGGTGAATTAACTGAAGGTGATGGGGGGGAAGGGAAACACCCTAATGCACATGATGTACATTCACAAACATATCAAAGTCAATCACTAAACTGAACATGGGAAGGAGGGAGGGAGAAGGGAATGGGGCAGGAATTGGGGAAGGGTTAAATGAGAGGTGTGTACATGTATGCCTCTACCAGCTTGTACCTCATTAAGATGCATGATTACAATGCACCAATAAAAAAAATAAGCAGAGTAATTATACACTTGACTTATATTATATAGCAAATTATATTGTAAATATTTGCTCATCATCTTCCTTACCTGTCTAAATAAAAGCTAATTTGGTGTGTGTGCTGGGGGGTGAGGGGGTTACTGGGGATTGAACCCAGAGGTATTCTACCTCCAAGCTAAAAATCCCAGCCCTTTTTATTTCTTATTTTTAAACAGAGTCTCAATAAGTTGCTGAGGACCTCACTAAGTTGTGGAGGCTGGCCTCAAACCTGCCATCTTCCTGTCTCAGCCTCCCAAGTACTGGGATTATAGGTGTGTGCCACCACACCTGGTTTAAAGGTTAATTGTTAATCCAGTGCTTTCAATGTTTTCAGTTCACAAAGGCACTTTTACCTGCAGCTTCCTGAAGTTTTCCTACAAGTTTCTACTTAAAAACAGTTCACCACGTGATGTTTATTTTAATCCAATCAAGGCGGAATCAATTACACTGGTGAGTATAATGACTCATTTCCACATAGGCAATCTTAAAACAGTTCACCAACACAGTATTAATTTCACTAGGTATATCTTTAAATAAAAGAGTTGTCTAAAGCCAGGCATGCTGGTGCACGCTTGTAATCCCAGTACTGGGGAGGTTGAGACAGGAGGATCGAAGTTTCGTGACCAGCTTCAGCTACTCAGTGATGCCCTCCGACACCCTGTTTCAAAATAAAGAGTAAAAATAGGGCTGGGGATGTAGTTGGGAGGTAGAATGCCCCTGGGTTCAATCCCCAGTACCACACACACACAAAAAAAAAAGAGTTGTCTACACAAGACTGTGTATATTTTACCCTGTCCCTTATTATATGCATATAATGTTATGACTATGAATAACTAAACATTAATATTGTAATTCTATCATTGCTTATGTCTCTGAGAATGGAATTTGGGTGTAAAAAAATGAAAGAAGAAAGCCTCTAGGGTCCTGTATTTGAATCCAAAGTTTCAGTATGAATGTGGGAAGTATTTTCTCTTCTATTACATATACAGTGTCCCAAAAGTTTAAGGGCAATAATAAGCTTTAAAATTCCAGAAATACAATTGTTAAAAATGTATAAACATATCATTTAAAAGTTTCAGTATTTAGTTGTATTTTGTACTTTCTCCATTTTGTGAATTTTGAATAATGAATTTGCCATCTGCAAGGACAGTCTTCTGATGAAGGAACAAAGGACCACCTGTGGCCTTGCCAGAGATTCGAACCTGCATCAGATCAGTCTTGTAGATCCAGCTACCAGTGCTTGGGGAATACAGAGGACAGAGGGGCACAAAATCCATTCTGTGAGAAACTGCAGGTCAAAGGGTTCTTCAGCAGATAATTTAGATAAATTGTCAGGAAAGAAAAGGGACAGAAGGGAAATCTGTGGCTTATGAGACCTAAAATAATAATAATAATAATAATAATGATACACTTCAAAAACAAGTCTAAATTATGGGTAGCCAGACATGCATACTTGAGTGATTATAAGGACAGACAGAAAGTGATTATTATAAACATCAGGATATCACATATTTTCTTTCATATATGGAAGCTAAAACAAAAACAGGAAACAAAAGGTACTTCAGCCAAGTAAGGAGAGAAAGCAGTAAAAAAGTGGAGGGGGTTTCGGGGAGGGAGGTGGAAAGGGGAAAAATGAGGATTGAGGAAGGGAACAGTTCAAATAAAATTACGTCCATACGAGGTTTCAGTATCAATCTCACTAACATGTTTGGGGAGGGAGGAGGCGGGCAGGGAAGTTATCGCTAAATACACCAGGCAATGCATGTGTGTATGTTTGTATCACTTTGAATCTTATTATGATGTATAAGTACACTGAACCAATAAAAGTATATATATATATATATATATATATATATATATATATAAGCAGAAACACATACATCAAGATAGTGGTTACTCATCGTGGGAGGGAGAGGGCTGTCATTGGAGGGGCCCATAAGGAGCTCGTGTGTGACTTCATCTGCAGGGTGATTATGAGGATATTCCTCCTATAATAATTAAGCCCTGCACTTGTTATGCATGGTTTATGTATTTGTTTCTAAAATATAAATTAAAAGAATACTAGATGTTACAGTAACTTTAAAATAAAGACAGAAAACCATGTATAACATCTTCCTTTGAAGTTGCATTCTCACGTATTTTTTTACTTTTGTTTTTTAGCTTTGGGATTTTCTTTAATTTACATACAGTCAAATGTACTCTTTTCAGTTTGGTGTTCCATGGGTTTTGACAAATGCCTAGTGATGACCTGAATCAAGGTACAGAACACTTCTGTCACCCCCAGATTCCCTGTGCTTCACTTCCAGTTCAGCCCTCCCTCTCCTGGGTCCTTGGAAACCATTGATCTTTTTAGTCTCATAATTTGCCTTTTCCAGAATGACGTATAAAGAGAATAATCCAGTGGCTATCCTTCTGATTCTGGCTTCTTTTGCTCACATAACACATTTGAAATTCACTCATGTTGCTATATCAATAATCTGTCCCTTTTTATAGCTGCGTACTAATCAATTCAACTTTTATTGCTGAGTAGAATTCTTATCTCTTCAACAGTTAAAGGACTGACTCCTTTCCAGTTTGGGCAGTTATTAATAAAACTGCTGTAAATATTCATGTAAGAGTTTGCATGTGAACATGTTTTCATTTCTCTTGAGTAAATTTTAGTAATTTTTAAATTGGTTGTGTCCTTTAATTTATCAAGGGAAATGCAGGAAACTCAGTTGGAAAGGAATAGTTCGTGTCTTTCAGAAGGGAAAGTTGATTAATTTTCCCTTTCACTTTGTGGCAGGCCATTTAACCTCCCCACAACTGACCTCTGGTTTCCTTTAGGGCTCCCCCCCACACCCCGGGCCTCTCTTTTACATTGTGTGTGTGTGTGTGTGTGTGTGTGTGTGTGTGTGTGTGTGTGTGTGTGTGTATGACTAGAGATTGAACCTAGAAGCATTTTACTTCTAAGCTATACACCCAGCCCTATTCTATTTTTATTTTGAAACATAGTCTCGCCAGGATGATGAGGATCTCACTACTCGCTGAGGCTCTTCTTGAACCTGAGATCCTCCTATCTCAGCCTCCCAAGTACTGGGATTAAAGGTATGTGCCACCACGCCCAGCTTTCTATCTCTTTTAGAAACAGAAAGTTATAGAACTTATTTTTAAATTTAGCCTCATATAATGTCTCAACTAGCCATTTATTAAGGAATCTCAAGAAAGTAGACCCCATGGACAGTTGCTTTGAACAAATAACACTAAGCTACTTGTTTTGTCTTATTGAATAAGGGTAAAAACTGCAAAATATTTAAAAAGCTTTTATCTTGAAAATATTAGAAATATAAATTAAACCACATGGGGGCAATGCTCCCATCTTTTTAGATAGATACATATTCTGTCAGTTGTTTTCTTAACATTTTTTCTAGATTTAATTATTTGTTATGGAAACATTACATTCACTCATTTGTTTGTTATAGAAAATTCTATTCATTATAATACTGTTTGTAACATATTAGATCTAAATAAGCTGCTATAAGACAGTGACCCAAATAGAAAGTGACTCAAATAAGACAGAAGTTTATTCTTCTATCAGGTAAAAGTCGTGAGGCAGGCAGACAAGCCAAGCACATAAGGGAGTCTCATTGCACAGGCTCATTCCACGTCCCTTCTTTCTTGCTACTACATAATCACCTATGACAGTAGACACTTTTTTGTTTTTGTTTCTGTTTTCGGTAAGGGGTCAGATAGTAAATATTTTAGGTTTCATGGACCATACATTCTCTCGCATAACTTGTCAAGTCTGCCATTGCAGCATGAAAATAGCCATGGACAAGATATTAATGAATGGGTGCAGCTTTTTCCAATAAAACTGTATTTATAGAAACAGGTGGCAGGCCAAATTCGGTGCCAACTCCTGTCCTACCTAGTGTGTGGTCTTCCTGCTTGAAGTTCCATTCATGTTCTGGTGTGTTGGAAGGGATAGAGGCAATGGAAGGTAAGAGATTACTCAGATGTGGACACAATTTCTGCTAACATTTTGTTGATCCAAACTAAATCACAGAGCCACATCCAATAGAGGCTCAGAAATGTCTCTAGGTGGGCAGCTGTGTGCCCAGCTAAGAGACAGGATTTGGTTCTGGCATGGTAGCACATGCCTGTAATCCCAGTGTTTGGGAGACCAAAAGAGGAGGATCACAGGTCTGAGGCCGGCCTTAGCAACTTAGTGAGACTCTGTTACAAAATAAAAAATAAAATAGGACTGGGGATGTAGCTCAGAAGTAGAATGCCCCTGGGTTCAATCTCCAGTACCAAAAAGGAAAAAGAAGTTAAGAAGGAAGAGGAGGAGGGCGGAAGGAGAGGAGTAGGGGGAGGAGGAAGAGGAAGTGTTTGTTTATCGAAAGAAAGAAGGAAAAAGTGAGTATTGAGTATTGATGACAATTATTTGCCCCTGCCATTTACCTCGTGTTGGAATACACAAGCTAGTACTGTAATTTTTTAACTTACGATTCATGGATTCTCAGAATCTTTCTGGAACTTAAACCAGTGTTTGTTTCTACTAGAGTACCAAGAACCTCTCTTGATTTTTCTCCCTGACAGCATCAGGAAAGCCAGAATCTCAACCAAGTTAGAGTCTGAACAGAAACTAAAGCATGTGTAGAAGCAGCCTACGTTGAGAGGAGAAAGGAGATATGCAGAGACAGGAGACCAGAGCTCCAGAAAGGAAAAGGGAAAGACGGAGACGGCTGCGGCCTGATGACTTTCCAGTTCTCATGAGGAGCGAGGCGCTCCCTATGTACATCCTGTGCAGGTTCCTTTAACTCCCTTTTCACTTAAGCATCCCAGGTATACTTCTGTTCCTTGCAAGAGAAAAATCTTTGAGAAGTATATATCAATCTCTTCTAGTAGATCTGATACTATTATTAGTGTATTGTGATTATACATGGTAGTGAGGTTCAAAGTGATACAAACATCCATGCACACAGCATCTCATTCCCTCCTCATCTCTTCCCTACATATTACAGCATTATTTGTATATGGATATAGCATTATTTTAACTGTTTCCTTCCTCGAGCCTCCCTTTCCCCCTCACAACCCCTCTCATTCGAACCCCTTCCACTACCCTACTGGTTCCTCTCCTCATTTATCTAAAGTCCCTCCTGTTTCCTATTTTCCCTCTGGCTTCCACATATGACATACGACCCTTGACTTTCGGGGCTGGCTGATCTCACTTGGTAAAATATTCTCTAGTTCCATCTATTTCCCTGAAAATAACATAATTTTGTTTTTCTTTATGGCTGAGTAGAATTCCATTGTGTGTACAGACCACATTTTCTTCATCCATTCATCTGTTGACGAACACCTGGGTTGGTTCCATAATTTGGCTATTGTGAATTCTGCTGCTTTAAACCCAAATATACATATATCATATAGTATTCTGACTTTCATTTTTGGAAAAATACAGAAGAGTGATATAGCTGGGTCACATCGTGGTTCCATTCCTACTGTTTTGAGGAACCTCCACAATAATCTCTGTCGTGGTTGTATTAATTTACAATCTCACTGATAGTGTATAAGAGTATCTTTGCCAACATTTATTATTGTTTGTATTCGTGTGTGTGTGTGTGTGTGTGTGTGTGTGTGTGTGTTTGTGATGTGTGTGTGGTACTGGGGAACTCAGGGGCTTTCTATCTCCAGGTTATACCCCCAGCTCAATTTTAATTCTTATTTGGAAACAGGGTCTTGCTGGGTTGAAGAAAGTCTCACTACTTGCTGAGGCTGTCCTCAAACCTGCGATACTCCTGTCTCAGCCTCCCAAGTTCTAGGACTACAGGCGTGTGCCACCACACCCGGCTCTTATTGTTTGTAGGATCACCATTTGAACTGGAATTAAACAGGATCTCATGTAGTTTTGATTTGTATTTCCCTGACTGCCAGTGATGTTGAACATTTTTCGTATATTTATTAGCTGTTTATATTTCTTTTGAGAGCTATAATGGACAATTGAACTGAATAGACAGTTCAGTTCAATTGTCCATTTTTAATGTGCTTTTATTAGTGCATTATAGTCTCACATCCAATTATCCAATTTTATTGGGTTATTTATTGTATTTCATTTCCTTTCTTGTACAACACTACTTTTCCTGCTGCCTAAGTTTTCCACTCTCTTTGTTTTCACAATATGACCCATCCATTTCTTATCACTAAACCCTCCAACAGAACCCAATGGTCAAGCCCTTCCTTCTCCCAGCAGCCTTCGCTCCTTTCAGGCACAGTTGCTCGGGAGGACCTCGGGGTGTTCGTTCCCGGCTTCTTTGGGGCCCGTCACCTTCCTCTCTTGCTCTCGTCTCTTATGCCTTCTTTTTGTCTTTCTACCCCCCATGCCATTGAGATACAACCTTCACTAGCTTCCTGTGAGAAGGCACATGGCAGGCAGCGTTTTTAAAAAATTGGCTATCTAAAATTGCTTTTATTCTGTGCTCATTGTTGATTGGTAATTTGGGCATTTTCCCTCTATTGAAGTTAGTGTCTCATTTTTGTCTAATTTCCAATATTGAAATCAAGAAGGCAGAATCTACTAAAATAATGCTCAGCTTCATCTCTCCTTATCTAAAATTTAACAATAACATGCCTTGGTGTGGTCTTTTTTCAGACATGTTGCTGAATACTCAGCAAGCCTTTTAAATTTGAAAGCTTCTATACTGTAGCTCTGGAAAATTGGCTTATATTCTTTCTCTGATAGCTTCTGCCTCTTCATTTTTCTCTGTTCTTGCTCACTTCCGTGCCTGATGTCTGGCCTCCTGGGTTGATCTTTCATTTTTTCTCTTCTTTCCTATTATGCATCTTTTATACTACTCTTTCAATTTAAAGTTGACAGTATGCTCTATCTTGCTATTGCAGAATGCCACCTCTTTTATATAACACCTCAGTTATTTAATCATGGACAGCATGGCTTTTCTAATCTGCAATCATTCTCCACCTGCATTTTCTTTTCTCCCTCTGGGAGGTTTTTCCTTTATTATTTTATTCCCTGTCTTACATGTTGGGAGATTTTTCTCCAGTATCTGGATGTCGCTGGATGACTGCTTATATTTCAGAGTGAGAAAAGAGTGACTGGAGCCTCTGGGGGCATGGGCAATGGCTGCTTCCTTGAAGGGTGACCCAGGAGAAGGCTGACTTTATTTCAGATGATCACAAGTGTGTCAGAGTTTATAAGTCTCCTGTCCTGAGCCCATGCAAGAATAGGCTTTTGAGCTGAATTTTAGAAATGAATGTTTTGTAAAATCCATATTTCACTTATATAATATAAGGAAAAAATATGCAGGGAGTTTATCTGGTCAATACTGAAATCTTTAACTATAACAATATAGTGGTCATCCATGGTTTAATTACAACAAAACAGGACAGAACATTCAATTATAACTTAGGTTAGCAAATAGAATTTCCTACGGTATACAGAGTCTCAAGATTACAAATTACGACTATTGTTATTTGAGAAGTTACATATTGTGGAGACTCTCTGCCCTTAGTAAACAAATATTTATTTATTTGTTTGTTTATTTATTTATTTATTTATTTATTTATTTTGCAGTACTAGGGATTGAACTCAGGGGCATTCTACCTCCGAGCTACACCGCCAGCCCTATTTTTTATTCTTTATTTTGAAACCGGGTCTCACTAAGTTGCAGAATGCTTCACTAGGTAGCTGAGGCTGGCTGTAAACCCGGATCCTCCGGTCTCAGCCTCCCAAATGCTGGGATTACAAGCGTGGGCTACCACTTCCGGCTTTTAGTAAACAAATATTTAAGAGAAAGAATAATTATATTTCAAAACATGCTTGGAATTTTTACTCATTATGTTCTTTTTTTTTTTTTTTAAGGTATTGGGGATTGAACTCAGGGGCATTCTACCTCCGAGCTACACCCCCAGTCCTATCTTTTATTCTTTATTTTGAAACAGGGTCTCGCTAAGTTGCAGAGGCCTCACTTAAGTAGCTGAAGCTGGCAGCGAACCCAGATCCTCCAGTCTCAGTCTCCCAAGTACTGGGATTATAAGCATGCACCACCATGCCAGCTCCCATTATGTTCTTGATATAATAAAATATAAGAACTGCTTAATTATCCATCTCCTACTAGCATGAGGAAAATACCCTAAATCTGAAATATTTGGGGTTTTTTTTTTTTTTTTTGCAGTACTGGGGATTGAACTCAGGGGCATTCTACCTCCGAGCTATACCCCCAGCCCTATTTTTTATTCTTTATTTTGAAACCAGGTCTCACTAAGTTGCGGAGTGCCTCACTAGGTAGCTGAGGCTGGCCTCGAACCCGGATCCTCCGGTCTCAGCCTCCCGAATGCTGGGATTACAAGCGTGCACCACCACGCCCGGCTCTGAAATATTTGTTTTAACCAAGCTGTTTTTTTTTTTTTTTTTTTTTTTTTTTGGTAATGGGGATAGAACCCAGGGGCATTCTACCTCCAAGCTATATCCCCAGCCCTATTTTTTATTCTTTATTTTGAAACAGGGTTTCATTAAGTGGCAGAGTGCCTCATTAAGTAGCTGAGGCTGGCCACAAACCTACAATCCTCCTGTCTCAGCCTCCCAAGTACTGAGATTATAAGCATGCACCACCATGCCCAGCTTCTCTGTATTTATTTATTTATTTATTTATTTATTTATTTATTTATTTTTCACTTTAACCAGAGCTAAACTGAACTGTTTTCAAATTGACACATTATCACAGGCCAGTTATTTTCTCCAGACTGACTTCCAATCTCCTGTCTGATGGGAGTGAGGATATTGAGAAAAGGAGACTGGAGGTGAAAAACTGGCAGCTGACATTTTTAGAGCAAAGAGGAGAAGAATAGAAACAAATCTCGCAATTCAATATGCAGTCTTTGACTGATTCTCCTGATTTCCATGAAATATTTAATTCTCACTGTTGGTTTTTTGTTTTGTTTGTTTGTTTGTTTATGGAACTAGGGATTAAACCAAGAGGCATTCTACCTCTAAGCTATACCCCCCTGCCTATTTTATTTCTTATTTTGAAACAGGGTCTCGCTAGGCTGCTTGAGGCTGGCCTGGAACCTGTGGTACTCCTATCTCAGCCTCCCAAGTACTGGAATAACAGGTGTGTGCCACTGCCCAGCTCAACTTGCTTTTAAAATTTATTCGATGTCGTCCTAGTGGAGTTTAGGGAGAGAACAGATATAGACCTGTGTTTAGTGTAGCATATTTGATTGGAAGTCCTGATAGATTTCTTTGGAAATGGGAAGGATCTTTACTCGATTATCCATGGAAATAAAAAACAGACTTCTTTCTATTGTTGTTTTAAAAATGTTAAATGTTATCTTCTACATGCTAACATTCTTACTAATACAGCCTTATCTGATAAAGTTTGACCACAAGCATGTAGATTATTTCCCTTGAAAATTGGTAAAATCAGAGAAAAAAATTTATTTTTCATATATACCACCAAAAATATTCATTGATGTGACCTTATTTGTTCACAGCAAAAGGTTTTCCTCCCCCAAAATAAGGATTCTAAGACAAGCTCAAGATCCTCTTGAATGGAAAAATATATAAATAAAACAATATAATAAAATAGTGGGCTTACAAAATGACGTAGCAAATTGCAAGGCACACTTAATGTGAAAGTATGTTCACAGAAAAGAACCTCTAAAACATGACCATAACCTTAATGAACAATTTTAGCAAGACTTTTACTTTATTTACTTTTAGCAATTTCATAAATGCCACAAGAAAAATCAGACACAGTTTGTAATGAAATGTAGAAAACAAAATTCTCATAAAACAAACAGAAGAACCCTTTCCCTCTGGCTCCTTCTTCAAATTCTTCACTCTGTCTCAGGGACACCAAGACCTTCTGGAGTCTTGGCTCTGTGAGTGGTAGGTATTTCCTGCCTGGGGTTTTCCTCTCAATGGATCTTTTATTTTGCCAACTTGAAAAACAATGTCAGCCATTTGATGTTTCACATGCTTTGTCTGTGAAACAGGTAACTCTGTGAGTAGCACAATCTCCCCAACAATGCATTGCTGAAGTTGAGTTGTCTCCACTTATTAAAACATTTTAATGAGCAGGGATCCAGAACAAGCCTGTTATCCTCACTTTAGCAGTGTTTTGCATTGCTGTCCTTCTCCAAGATGTATCTGGCATGGACAAATGATCAAGTCACTGACATTATGTGGCTGTGGTCACCTTGAGGTTAGCGACTCACCTGCTCAAATGACTCTTAGACAGCAGGGCATCTGA
>PVLC010031058.1:0-19230 GCA_004027655.1 Graphiurus murinus
TTTTTTTTTTTTTTTTTGTGGTACTGCGGATGGAATCTAGGGGCATTCTACCTCCAAACTACACTCTCAGCCCTATTTTAATTTTATTTTGAAACAGGGTCTCACTAGGTTAATAAGTCTTATTACTTGCTGAGGCTGTCCTCGAACCTGTGATTCTCTTGTCTTAGCCTCCCAAGTACCGGAATTACAAGCATATACCACCACGCCTGGCTAGGTTAAAAGAATTTTGAAAGTGAATTTTATAATGAGGTCATAGTCTGTCTGCATTGTTCCATGAATGCTTTGTATGTTAGAACTTTATAAAAAGTTCAGGTAGCCAAGTGTGGTAGCACATGCCTATAATACTGGATAGAGGCTGAGGCAGGAGAAATGCAAATTAAAAGCCAGCCTGGGCCGGGCGTGGTGGCGCACGCTTGTAATCCCAGCATTCGGGAGGCTGAGACCGGAGGATCCGGGTTCTCGGCCAGCCTCAGCTACCTAGTGAGGCACTCCGCAACTTAGTGAGACCTGGTTTCAAAATAAAGAATAAAAAATAGGGCTGGGGGTATAGCTTGGAGGTAGAATGCCCCTGAGTTCAATCCCCAGTACCGCAAAAAAAAAAAAAGCCAGCCTGGGCAATTTTTTTTTTTTTCCAGTACTGGGGATTGAACCCAGGGGCATTCTACCTCCGAGCTACACCCTCAGGTCTATTTTTTATTCTTTATTTTGAAACAGGGTCTCACTAAGTTGCGGACGGCCTCGCTAAGTTGTTGAGGCCAACTATGAACCTGTGATCTTCTGTCTCAGCCTCCCAAGTACTGGGATTACAAGCATGTGCCACCATGCCCGGTGCAGCCTGGACAATTTAGATCCTGTCTCAGAATTTTAAAAAGGGCCAATGTGTCTTTAATGCCAGAACTTGGGAAGCTGAGACAGGAGGATCCCAGGTTCAAGACCAGCCTCAGCAACTTAGTGAGACTCTAAGTGAGCAACATAGAGAGACCCTGTTTAAAAGCGCTGGGGGTTGAATACCCTTGGATACAATCCCTAGTACCAAAACCAAAACCAAAACACCAAAAACCACCCCCATTCCCCACCCCAAATGGCTTGGGATATAGTTCAGTAGTAGTGTTTGCCTAGTATGTGCAAGGTCTTGGGTTCAATTCCCAGTACTGCTAAAAAACAAAAAACAAAAAACAGGTAGAATTTAAGGTTTGCTATCTTAGAGTTATTATTGTTGTTATTTGTGTGTGTGTGGTGCTGGGGATTGAATCTAGGGGCATTCTATCTCTAAGCTACACCCAGCCCTATTTTATTTGGAAACAGGGTCTTGCTAAGTTGCTGAGAGGCTTGCTAAATTGTGGAGGTTGTCCTTGAACCTGTGATCCTCCTTTCTCAGCCTTCCAAGTACTGGAATTACAGGCATGTACCACTACACTTGGCGGTAGCTCCTCCTCCTCCTCCTTCTTTCACTAGGGATTGAATCCAGGGGCATTCTACAACTAAGCTACACCCCCAGCCCTATTTTTTATTCTTTATTTTTAAACAGAGTCTCACTAAGTTGCAGAGGGCCTCATTAGATAGCTGAGGCTGGCCTCGAACCTGCAGTTTTCCTGTTTTAGCCAAGTACTGGTAATACAAGAGTGTGCCCAGCAACACATCTGGCTTCTTAGAATTATTTTTTAAAAGTATTTTATTAAGCCAGGCGTGGTGACACACGCTTGTAATCCCAGCATTTGGGAGGCTGAGACCGGAGGATCGGGGTTTGCGGCCAGCCTCAGCTACCTAGTGAGGCACTCCGCAAAAAACTTAGTGAGACCCGGTTTCAAAATAAAGAATAAAAAATAGGGCTGGGGGTGTAGCTCGAAGGTAGAATGCCCCTGAGTTCAATCCCCAGCACCGCAAAAAAAAAAAAAAAAAAGTATTTTATTAGGTTCTACTAATAGGTAGGAAAAAAAAAAGCATACAATAAAGGTTAATGGTGCTTAAGACTTTAAAGTCAGAGAATCTTTATTTCAAATCTTAGTTCAGAAGATCTATGACTTGGGGCAAGTTAAGTAACTTCTCTTAGCTTTAAATTCTCATCTGTCAATAAGGGCTATCTCTTCTACCTCAGAGGATTGTTGTGAGAATGAGGAATACTGTGTACAGAGGTTGGCACATAGCAGATGTCCAGTGATGCTAGTTTCATTCCTTCCCTTTCTAAAATTAGTAGATTTGTGAATTCATTGAACTGTTACTGAAAGGATTACTTTTGCCTTCCCCATTCTGTGATGTAGTTCAGCACAGGAAAACTCTTCATGTGTCTCAGGTTTCCTATTTATATCTGAAAATAGAGTTTGAGTTTCATAACGTTAGCTGTTATTGTAAAAGGATTTTTTCTTTTTCAACAGTGGGAGGAGCCTATGCTATGCTTTTGTACCTTCTCCTTAATTCTTGTTGCTCTAGCTGGGTATATTTTATATTGTTGGGGTTGTCTCTTCTGTATTTATTTGTGTTAGAGGAATGTCCGAAGGTGTCTTAATGAATAAAGTGCATTTGCTGAGTTCAGATTCTTCCTCCAGGAATGACCGATTAGAGAAGAAAACAAATAGGAAAAAGCAGGGAGAATTGGTGTATTCTGCTGGTGAAGTTGTCACAGTCTTTGAGTTTGCAGGTAGGTGGAGGACAGTTGTTTCTCCATTTCTCCCTTCCCCTCTAGGACTTGTACACTCCCAGCAAACACAAAGGGAGTTTTAAGATGGAGGTCTGCATTGTAATTTCCTAGAAATTACTGCTTCTGCTAACTGCTCATTCAGTTTGCACCTCTTGCTGCAGAGGATGAAACAATAGGGACAATAAAGCCATTTATCTGATAGCTGTAGCCTCAATGGGATGTTTGTTTTAATAATGGCATAATTTGCAGGGCTCATAAATTGTGATTTTATTCTCATGGAAATAACTGCCCAGTGGTATTTGGAGTCTCAGGTCTCCTGTTGTGGATAATTTCACTAATATTCTGGCTGACAGTTCCCTTTATCCCAGACTTCGTTTCACATTGTTCAGGCTGGTTGGGCAATTAGCCCAGTGTGGAGCCAATTTTCTTTAGTTTGGGGCTGGCAGGTGGTTACTAGGTAACTAGAGGATCTTCTGAAGGGGAAGAAATTCTGCTTAGGGATTTAAGGCAAATACCCAGGTTTATTTTGATTATCTGGGATTTAAAAAAAAAAAAGTCTATCCAAAGCCAAAATATCTGATGAAAGTTAAAAATTCAAGTAATCTGAACATTTATTTTCCGTGGTACCAAACAACCCGTTATATTTGGAGTATTATATGTTTGTGTTTTAAATTTTCATCTACATGATTTGGCTGGGAAAATCCATAGAGGGCAAGGAATGTCTATGGCTGCCACTCGTTAGACATTGCCCTAGGTGTTTTACATATATTTTCTCTAAATCTTAATGAGAACCCTGAGAGGTAAGGATTGTTTCCATTTCACCTGTGCAAAAACTTATATTCATAGAAGTCAAGTAACTAAAGATACCAGCTAATGAGTGGCAGGCCGACCAGATTCAAAGCCTATACTAAGGTTTTTTTTTTGTATTATTATTTTTGTTATTATTATTATTATTATTATTATTATTATTATTATTATTACTTGTGTGTGTGTGTGCGTGCGCGCGCTCGTGCTCGCGTGCGCGCGCTCGTGCTCGCGCGCGCGGGCTCGTGCTCGCGTGCGCGGGCTCGTGCTCGTGTGCTGATACTGGGTAAAATGCCTCTAAGCTACACTCCAAGCCTTTTTTATTTATTTTTTAAACAGTCTTGGCTGGGTGGGGTGGCACATGCCTGTAATCCCAGTACTTGGGAGGCTGAAACAGGAATATCACAGGTTTGCAGCCAGTCTCAGCAATTTAGTGAGGTCCTTCGCAACTTAGTGAGACCCTGTTTCAAAATAAAAAAATAAAATGAGGCTGTGGGTGTAGCTTAGAGGTAGAATGCCACTGGGTTCAATCCCCAGTACCTGTCCCCCTCAAAAAAAAAAAAAAAAAAAAAAAGGAAAAAAAGAAACAGGGTCTCACTAAGTTGCTGAGGGCCTTGCTAAGTTGTGAGGCTGGTTTTAAACCTGCAATCCTCTGTCTTAACCTTCCAAGTACTGGGATTACAGGTGTGTGCCACTGCTCCCAGCTCTACACTAAGTTTTTATTTATAATGTAAGATATTCTGAAGATACATTCAAATTTCTACTAAATTATTAGATATTATAGCAATTAGCTCAATAATCTATTACACATGAATTAGTGCCTATTATTAGATGTATATGTCTGTTGTTCTTTCTGTCATTTAATCTTGGATTATAACAATAAGGTCCATGGAGTATTTTGATTGTCTTACTAAAATGAAAGGATTTAGCCGGGCGTGGTGGCTCACGCTTGTAATCCCAGCATTTGGGAGGCTGAGACCGGAGGATCCGGGTTCACGGCCAGCCTCAGCTACCTAGTGAGGCACTCTGCAATTTAGTGAGACTCGGTTTCAAAATAAAGAATAAAAAAATAGGGCTGGGGGTATAGCTCGGAGGTAGAATGCCTCTGAGTTCAATCCCCAGTACCGCAAAAAAAAAAAAAAAAAAAAAAGGACTTATTTTTTAATTTAAATTTTTTTTTTTTTTTTGGTACTGGGAATTGGACCCAGGGGAATTCTACCTTTGAGCTACACTCTTGGCCCTTTTAAAAAATTTATTTATTTAATTTTTTCTCTTTTTGTTGCTGGGAATTGAACTCAGGGGCATTCTACCTCTGAGCTATACTCTTAGCCCTTTTTATTTTGAAACAGAATCTCACTAAGTTGCTGAGGCTGGTCTTAAACCTGTGGTTCTCCTGCCTCAGCCTCCCAAGTACTGTGATTATGGGTATGTGCTACCATACCCAGCAAGGACTTTTTATTTATTCATTTTTAATTTTTCTTTTTTTTTTTTGGTGGAACTAGGGATTGAAGTTAGGGGCATTCTACCTCCGAGGTATACCCCTAGCCCTTTTTATTTTTTGTTTTGAAATAAGATCTCACTAGGTTGTTGAAAGTCCTTGCTAATTGCTGAAGCTGGTCTTGAACCTGCGATCTTCAGATGTGTGCCACCATGCCCAGCCAACAATGACTTTTTAAAGGAATGCTGTTTTAAAAATTCTGTAAAACTCTCTAAACCATGGTGTAGTTGTTGAAAATAGCTCCAGATTTGGCGTTTGTGGACTAGGTTTCAAAAATCTGTAGGGCATTGTTACCCTTCCGGTAACAGGGCTCCACCAATCCTCGTGCCTTCTCTGTGTTGCCTTTCCCGTACACGGGAAAAGTTTCCCTGCCTCTGTACATCTCTATACACAGCTGAACAAACCAAGGTTCGGGGTTCTGCTGCCATGGACTTTAGCGGAACCCTAACCTGGGTTAGACTTAAGACCCTGACCTGGGTTAGTAATAAAATCTCCTTCTTGTTTATTACAGTGCTCTGTGTGACGTGTACGTTCTTTGGGGGGGAACCCCGGATTTGTGCATAACAAATCTTGTCACTTACACTTCTTAGGTGATCTTGGATAAGAGTCTTAACCCAAGCCAGGCGTGGTGGCGCACACTTGTAATCCCAGCATTCGGGAGGCTGAGACCTGAGGATCCGGGTTCGCGGCCAGCGTCAGCTACCTAGTGAGGCACTCCGCAACTTAGTGAGACTCGGTTTCAAAATAAAGAATAAAAAATAGGGCCGGGGGTATAACTCGGAGGTAGAACGCCCCTGAGTTCAATCCCCAGTACCGAAAAAAAAAAAGAGTCTTAACCTTCATGAATTAGGCTTTGAGTAAGCCTTATGCTTAGGTGTAAAATAGGGATATGATACTCATTTTTCAGAGATGTTAGGCTTAATGTATGTGGTAATGTCTAGTATTTATCTGTAACATAATAGAGGCTCAATAAATGTTGTTTTCCTTCCTTCCAGTACAGGAAAAAAAAAAAAAGAGAGAGAGAGAGAGAGAGAGAGAATAGATTGAGTTTTTGCTGGCTGCGTTGTCACACAACTGTAATCTAGTACTTGGGAGGATGAGAGAGGAGGGTTTGAGGACAGCCTCAGCAACTTCCTTCTTAACCATTACTAGTGCAGTATTAGGATGATGCTTCTTTCATCATTGACCATAAGATTTATTAAAAGTGGGGTAACTTCTAGTGCCCTTAGGTTATGTTTTCATGTTGATACTGTGTTAAACTAATAAGAGTTCATTTTTCTCAAGGAGCTTGCTGTCCTAGTGAGGTAATTTGTTTAAGGAGAATTTAGACAGCTGACTCATTGTTTTCTTCCTCTCTCAAGACAGTGAGTATCTCTGTGGAAAGGACTTTGGATTTTGTGATCGTTGAACTTGGTTGGAGTTCCATCTTTGCTACTTACTAGATGAGTTTCTTGACAGCTGCCTTTCTCTGAGACTTGGCAGGCCAAGACAACTTAAAGAAGAACTTAGATGTGAAGTTTTTATCTTGGCCTAATCTTGATCCATTGAACAAGGAAGAGGGAGGTTCCTTCTTTTTTGTTTTTTTTTGCGGTACTGGGGATTGAACTCAGGGGCATTCTACCTCCGAGCTACACCCCCAGCCCTATTTTATATTCTTTATTTTGAAACCGAGTCTCACTAAGTTGCGGAGTGCCTCACTAGGTAGCTGAGGCCGGCCTCGAACCCGGACCCTCCAGTCTCAGCCTCCCGAATGCTGGGATTACAAGCGTGCACCACCACGCCCGGCGGGAGGTTCCTTCTTTAGAAAACTCAGAACGCCCCAGATAGCATGTAGATGATTGGTTGAAGAAGCAGAGATGGAAGTAATAGCTGTAGCTTCCCTAAATGAGGACAGTGAAGTTGAAATCCCAGTTTTAAGTCCTCTTAGGTAGGTTTATGTACAGAAGTTAAAATAGGCTTTGTTTCATTTCTAACTTTCCTAAACCCCCCAACATCTGATGTGTCCACTTTTGAGGGAAAGTTCCAAGTGAGTCTTTGCACATGAATCCAGAGGTAGCGCTCAGGTGAGCACATTGGAATATTTTCATTTGAAGAGGTGCAGGTGGCTAGCAAGTGGGGGATCTGCTTCCATGGACTAGAAAGCTTAATTTTATGTAGTCATATTCAGGTTGTTGTTCCCTGAAAATTGATTCTGTTTATAGCAGCTCAGTAATGCAGGTGATAATTTTTCCTCGGTGGAACATAACCCAGATTGTCATTGTGTTTAATTATTGATGTATCTGAATGCTGTAGCATATTAGTTAAGGATTTTTTTCATGTGGACAAAGGCTTTTTTGCCTCTGGATTTCGGTACATTAGTTTTTAGTTTTATTCATTTTTCTTTTAGGGTGATGTCACTTTTTCTTTGCTGCTTGTGACTGCATTGTGTTTTCTGGATCATTGCTTTCCCTATGCGGTATTAGGGTAGAATAGTTGATGTCCAGGACAATTTCAAAGTCTGCATTTTATATGATTGTCAAAACACATTTAGAGTTCTTCTGCCCTTTGTCTGCTAGGATGAAGGTTGTGTAGTGATTAAGAAGAGGAGTTTCTATAGGCCCCGCTCAGAATCAGTCTGAGTTATATTAGTTTCCTGTATTATAATACTGACGGATAGCTACATGTTTAAAATTTTACTAATATATAAGCTGGTAGGGCTCGGGCCAGGACCATGTGGTCCCCCCCTACTGTTTATCCTCACTGTATTCAAGACAGATTAGGGATGATAATGATGGTGTTAGCTAATATTGTGGTATGTGCCAGGCATTGTACTGAGCGCAATATTTGTAATATTTTTCTTAAATCCTCATTCTCCCCATTTTATAGAAGGCAAAACTAGCTGGGCGTGGTGGTGCATGCTTGTAATCCCAGCATTCGGGAGGCTGAGACCGGAGGATCCGGGTTCGCGGTCAGCCTCAGCTACCTAGTGAGGCACTCCGCAACTTAGTGAGACTCGGTTTCAAAATAAAGAATAAAAAAAATAGGGCTGGGGGTATAGCTTGGAGGTAGAACGCCCCTGAGTTCAATCCCCAGTACCGCAAAAAAAAAAAAAAAAAAAAAAAAAAAAAAAAAAAAGGCAAAACTGAGTGTCAGAGAAAGAAATTTATTTACTTATTATTTTTTTTTTTTGTGGTACTGGAGATTGAACCCAGGGTCATTCTACCTCTGAGCTATACCCCTAGCCATGCTTTTATTTTTTATTTTTATTTATTTATTTATTTTGTGGTACTGGGGATAGATTCCAGGGGCATTCCACCTCAGAGCCACATCCCTAGCCCTATTTTATTTTTATTTGGAAATAGGGTTTCAGTAAGTTGCAGAGGGCCTTGCTAAGTTGCTGAGGCTGGCCAAGAACCTGCAATCCTCCTGTCTCAGCCTCTCTAGTACTGGGATTGAGCATGTGCCACTATACCCCTTAAAAGAAAGTAATTGAATTTGCTCAACTTCATAGTATATTATCTATCTTATTTCCACCTTAAAACTCTGAAACAAGCCGGGTGTGGTGGCACACGCTTGTTATCCCAGTACTTGGGAGGCTGAGACAGGAGGATCCAGGTTCGCAGCCAGCCTCAGCTACTTAGTGAGGCACTCTGCAACTTAGTGAGACCATTTCAAAATAAAGAATAAAAAATAGGACTGTGGGTGTAGCTTTGAGGTAGAATGCTCCTGGGTTCAATCTCCAGTACCCCCAAAAACAAACAAACAAACCCTCTGAAACAGATTTTATTCTTTTTGAATCTATTCTGTTGGTTATGGAAATGAAGTAAATTTCCTGGGTGTGGTGGCACATGCCTGTAATCCCAGTACTTGGGAGGGCTGAGATTGGAGGCCAGCATGAATTTAGGGAGATCCTGTTTCAAAATAAAATACAGAATTGGGATAGGGGTGTAGTTCAGAAGTAGACTATCCTGAGTTTGGTCTCTAGTACCACACAAAAGAAAAAACAAGAAAGAGAAGGAGGAGGAGGAAGAGGAGAAGAAAGAGGAGGAGAAAAAAGTGAAGTGAGTTTTATTTAAGTGGCCAAAATTGGGCCCCAAATCCCAGGTCTCTTGATTCCAAATCCCATATTTTTCCCCCCTTTACCATACTTTTAGCTGTTTGTTAGAACTTCACATGTTTACTTTTGATATGAAAAATGCGTTCTTTCATCTGGACTAACTGAAGGGTCATCCTTAAACAAAATCTTCCTGTGTGTCTTTGTCATATCCAAGGAGCAAAGTTTCCTGGTAGGTGGACTGTGAGAGCTGTTTGTGAATAGGTATGTGTGTATGTTTTCCTAGTAGGTGGCACAGAGTGTGTTTAAAGGTTGTTGAGGGACTGAGTGATTGAAAAAGTTGGTGCCGAGTCTAGTATCGTTAGAAAGTGATGATACCAAATTTCTAGTTGCTTTTTGTATCCTATACTTTCTCCTGATTCCTTCATTCTTGGTCACTATTTGATTATATTTGAGAATTACAATAATCCTAATTTAGTGGCATTTAATGTAGTTGAGTCAGTATAAGGTAACTGTTTCTAATCTTTATATGAGAGAGAGGAATTATACTTAAGCACTTGTAATATTTGAAGAAGCAATTTTTCTCATATCTAGGTGAACTTAATTGTACTAGGCTTTTTTTGATTGCCTTGTCAGAGTTCTTTTGTATTTCTATAAAGAAGATAGGACAGTGGCAAATTAGTTTTCCAGTATTTTTCTTAACTGAGCATTTTAAATAAAGAAATTGAAGTGATACTATATGAGTTCTCTTTTTTTTACATTGAAATATTAACATTTAAATAACAGGATTATTTTAATACTAATAGAAAACTTATAAACGTTGGAATTTCATAGAGCTGGAAGAGATTATCATCTGTGCCACCTCTCTTATATTACAGATAAGAAACAGAAACCTAGAGAAGGTAATTGATTTGTTAAAGTCATACATTTTGAGAATGGAAAACCTAGGACTAGAACCTAGGCTTCCTTATATTTACCATAGCACTTTCTTTTTCCTTTGAAAATTATTTGCTTTGGCAGTTTCCAAGTCAGATAATGCCCTAAAGGTGATATCACACAGTCAACATCACAGGCTAAAGTGTTTGGGCACATCTGTTCTACAAATGTATATCATATCCCTTTTGTTAAAAAAAGAAAAAAGGATATTGTGTAACTTTTTGATACTGTCTTTTCTCAATAGAAACAGACAGCTCAAGGGTCTAGTTCCATCTAGAGCCTTCTTCTTTGTCCTTGGAGAAGAAACCCAGTTTTGGTTCATTTAGCTTCTGGTCAATCACAGATCCAAATACAGTCATGTTATGCCTAGCTACTTGGCTTTCCGGGTGCCCTGTCCTGCGCTATATTTGTGTATGATTATAGCTCAGATATTTAAGAATTCCTAAGCCCTTGTTCTTATTTTAGTTTGACATGATCGTTATGTTCTGGTAAATCATTCCTCACCTACGAATGTCATAATTGATTCAATTGTTCCAGATTATAGATTTGATTGTCAGTTAGTAATCTACATATTATTAGATATTTTAAAGTTAGCTGTTTTAATGTGGAATCTGTATGGGATAAAAAATTAGAACATTCAGTCTTGATTAGTTGACTAGTCTTGGGCATGCTCCTTTCTCATTTTATGTCTCTGAGTGTACCCACGAATGTTCCCTTCTCCAATTGCAAAGGCACTACCAATATCTAGTAGATTTTTAGGGTCCTGCAATTTATCTTGCTTATTTTCCTTGCAGTTTAAAAAAATTTGGAGGATATAAAGTTACAGTTCAGGTTAGGTGCTGAAACAGAGACCGAAACATTCAATAGCTCAAACAAGATAGACATTTATATTTTATATAACAGTCCAGAGGTAGATTTGTTATGGCCACAGTGATCAAGTTCCTTCTATCCCATTTTTGTCCCAGAATGATAACTCTCATATGCATTCTCAGACAGCTTATTAATACACCCACTTTCTAAACTGTGAGAAGAGAGAAAGGCACATAGTTGCCATTAAAAAAAAAAAGGAGTCAGGGCTATAGCTCACTGGGAGAGTGCTTGCTTAGCCTGTATGAGGCTCTGAGTTCAATCCCCAGCACTCCCTCACCTGCCAAAAAAAAAAAAAAAGAAAGACCTGGAAGTTATATTCATCAATTCTTTGGGATCTTATTCAGTATACTTATAAACATGGCATACTTTGTTGTAAATTGCAATGGGGAATGTAGTTTCCAGAAAGTTTTTATATGCCCAGTTAGATGTTGGCTGACGGTGAGGATGGGGGGGGGTAGCTGTACCTTGAGAGGGAAAATAGGTACTGTTAGCAGTCTTTTCCTTAGAGTCACTGGTAGAGGATAATGATTTTGTAACCCTTCCCACGTACATCATTTTATTTAACTCTCATCATAACCTTTGAAGCAGGTGGTATTATAATCATTTTGCCAACTAAGAAGCTTAGTTTGAGGTATTAAGTGACTGGTTTAAAGTCACAAAGCTTGCTTAAAGTCAAACTTAGTATCTTCTTCCCCAAATCTCTCTATCTCTCCCTTTTTTCTTTTCTCAGTGAATGACACCATTTTCTCAGTCACCGAACCTGGAAATTTATTTATTTATTTATTTATTTATTTATTTATTTATTTATTTATTTATTTATTTATTTATTTTGCAATAGTGGAGATTGAACTCAGGGGCATTCTCCCTCCGAGCTATACCCCCAGCCCTATTTTTTTATTCTTTATTTTGAAACAGGGTCTCACTAAGTTGCGAAGGGCCTCACTAAGCAGCTGAGGCCGGCCACGAACCCGGATCCTCCGGTCTCAGCCTCCCAAATGCTGGGATTACAAACGTGCGCCACCACGCCTGGCTCGAACCTGGAAATTTAGAATTTTCTTATCTTCCCCTACTCCTTCATTCACTAAGCTGTGTAGATATTATCACTTTAATATTTTTCTATCCATGGCCTTTCTCTTCATCCCCATAGCTATTGCCTTAGCTCAGATTCTCACCCTCTCTGGTTTGGACAGCAGCCTCCCTTCTTCCCTCTGCTGCCAGGATCAGCTTCAGTGATTTACTCTCCTGAGCCCAAGCCTGCCAAACCACTTGCAATCCCCAGTACTCGCCATTAAGCTGTTATATTGCCAATTTTTTTTTGTTGTTGTTGTTTTTCTTGGTACTGGGGATTGAGCCCAGGGGCATTCTACCTATTCTACCTTCAAGTTACACTCTCTGCCCCTATTTTTTATTCTTTATTTTGAAACAGGGTCTCGCTAAGTTGCGGAGTGCCTCACAAAGTAGCTGAGGCTGGCTGCGAACCCAGATCCTCCAGTCTCAGCCTCCCAAGTACTGGGATTACAAGCGTGCGCCACCACACCCGACTGTATTTTTAATTTAATTAATTAATTAACTAATTAATTAATTTGCAGTACTGGGGGTTGAACTCAGGGGCGTTCTACCTCTGAGCTACACCCCCAGCCCTATTTTTTATTCTTTATTTTGAAACAAGGTCTCACTAAGTTGAGGAGTGCCTCACTAAGTAGCTGAGGCTGGCCGTGAACCTGGATCCTCTGGTCTCAGCCTCCCAAATGTTGGGATTACAAGTGTGCGCCACCACACCCGGCTTATATTTTTTATTTTGAAACAGAGTCTCGTTAAGTTGCTCATGGTGTCACTAAGTGGCTGAGGCCAGCCTGGAACCTACAATCCTCCTGTCTCAGCCTCCTAAGTACTAGAATTATAAGCATGTACCACTATGGCTGCCCAGATTTCTTACTAATGTCTTTTATGATGCTGAGACATGAACCCAGGGACATTCTACCTCTGAGTTATATCCCCACTCATTTTTTATTTTGGAATAGGGTCTTGCCAAGTTGCTGAGAGTCTTACTAAGTTGCTGAGCCTGGCCTTGAACCTGTGATCCTCCTGTCTTAGCCTCTGAAATACTGGGATTAGAGGCATGTGCCACCATGGCCAGCTCTACTCATGTATTTTTTTTGCTCAGATAGTCCTCCTACTCCTCTCAACTTCGTAAATATGGCCTTATTTTAGTTTTAGAAATAGGGCTTCATAGCCAGGCTCAGAGGTAGAATGCCCTTGGGTTCAATCCTCAGTTCCACAAACAAACAAACAAACAAACAAACAAGACACCAACATATTTTTATGTTATAAAGTCCATTATAAAACTGTTGTTTTCTTTTCCAGGTAGAGTTGATTATTTTCTCTTCATATTTCTCTTGTGTTGATGTCTGTAACACTTTATTGTACTAATTTATTACATATCTTCCTTTTATCATCAGCAGTCAATATTGTTTCTGATAGAGAGCAGCTACTCAGTAATTGCTTGGAGTATGTGACAGACTTGTACTTGAATCCAAATCCTGAGTTTTTAAAAAATCATAATGACCCATCCTACGTAAGTATGTATATATGTTTCAAGAGTTCCTTTCCGATTCCAGATTTGGAGATCTGATCTTCCAGGAGGTTTTTTCTTTGGCAGTCAGGAGGCTTGTTTCAACCAATGGGCACTTTTGTGGCACCATCATTGCCTTATCTCATGTTTAAAGTTCACATAAGTGTTTTCATGGACATTTGTAAGACTCCATCTCTTCCAAAGACCAGGCTTTGACTTTAGGATAATCAAAATTGTGGGAAAATAGCCGGGCGTGGTGGCGCACGCTTGTAATCCCAGCATTTGGGAGGCTGAGACCGGAGGATCCGGGTTCGAGGCCAGCCTCAGCTACCTAGTGAGGCACTCAGCAACTTAGTGAGACTCGGTTTCAAAATAAAGAATACAAAATAGGACTGGGGGTATAGCTCGGAGGTAGAATGCCCCTGAGTTCAATCCCCAGTACCGCAAAAAAAAATTAAAAAAAAAAAAAAAAAATTGTGGGAAAATTATTTTTCTATTTGGATTTTGGGGATGTGCTTTATTTGGCTTTTTATGCAGGTGATACTTAAATCACTTTCTTTCACTTGTAAAACAAAGAAATGTTGAAGCCAGGCTTGGTGGTGCACTCCTGTAATCCCAGTACTTGGGAGGCTGAGACAGGAGGATCACAGGTTTGAGGCCAGTTTCAGTAATTTAGTGAGGCCCTTAGTGAGACCTCACTTCAAAATAAATGAGTGAGTGAGTGAATGAATGAATGAATGAATGGATGAATAAATAAAAGATCTCGGGGTATGTAGAATGCCCCTAGGTTCAATTTCTGGCACCTTCCCCCAACAGAAATGCTGAATGTTTGGCTTTAATTTTATTGATTACGTTAAGGCACAAAAAAGATTTGCTTTTTAGCGCAGTATGGTGGCACAAACCTATATATAATTCCAGAGACTTGGAAGGCTAAGGCAAGAAGATCACAAGTTTGAGGCCAACCTGGGCAATTTAGTGAGGCTCTATCCCACCCCCAAAAAGATTTGCTCTATATTTTGTAGGAAAGGTAGGAAAATTAGAATAAAATGTATCCACTTGAAAATGGTTTTCTTTTTTTTTTTTTTTCGGTACTGGAGATTGAACCCAGGGGCATTCTACCTCCAAGCCACACGCCAGCCCTATTTTTTTTTTTTTTTTTCATTCTTTATTTTGAAACAGGGTCTCATTAAATTGTGGAGGGCCTCATTAAGTACCTGAGACAGGCCGCAAACCTGCGATTCTCCTATCTCAGGCTCTCAAGTATTGGGATTACAAGTGGGCACCACTACACCCTGCTAAAATTGTTTGTTTTTAATGTTATTACAAAGAACAAGACAATGTAAGCGGGCTAACCTGAGTTTACAGTAGGTACTATTTAAGCCAGGTGTGGTGGCATATGCTTGTAATCCCAGTACTTGGGAGGCTGAGACTGAAGGATCCAGGTTCACAGCCAGCCTCAGTTACTTAGTGAAGCTCTTCACAACTTAGTGAGACCCTGTTTCAAAATGAAGAATAAAAAATAGGGCTGGGGATGTAGCTCAGAGGTAGAATGCCCCTGGATTCAATACCCAGCAACACACATACACACACACACACACACACACACACACACACACACACACACAAACAAAAAAACCCCTAAAAAACAATAGGTACTATTTAGGGAATTATGGTAACATTGTGGTGATGAGTGTAAATTTGGTCTAGCCATTATCATTTCTCATCACTGAAGCTACATATTGTGGGTTTAAGCCATCTGTTTTGGTGTTAATCCTTTAAAACTCAATTGGTGGATGTTAATGTGATAAAAGGTAATAAAGCTTGAAATATGGCAGTCATTTGATCTGGTTTACATTTCAACTAATTGCATGCAAACTTAAGTGTCTTTGGGAAAAAGGAAAAGGGGAATTAATGCTGTAGTCAACTATTTTGATCTCCGCTTGAGCCTTGCACACCTGTCACTGGTTATGGAAGTTTCCCTCCGTAATTAAGAGCTCCTCTCTCATGTTATTACTTAATTGGATGCCACAAGAGCCTGGTGAAACAGTGGAATCTTCTTAATTGCATACCAGCTTTTAAAACAAATCACCAATGTTTAATGTGGTATTGTTTTTTATAAGCCTTCCCTGGAAACAGTTTTGATTGCTTCAAGTCCAAAAGAAAATGTGGTTTCTGTCTTTTGGACCATTGAAGATACTGTTCTTTGTAAAAGTAGAAGTCATAAAATTCTTTGAAACATTTCTTTTTTTTTGAAATCAGAATTATAGTTTTATTATAGTAGTAAATAGTTGTCACATGAAACATTTCTTCTTAAAGAGTTAAGGAGCATAATAACTAACTGTGCAGGATGGTTTATAATTTGACCAAGTGCTTTCCTTGGTTTTATATATGCATGTATGTATTTATTTTTTGCAATACTGGAGATTGAACCTAGGAGCATTCTATCTTTGAGTTACATCCTCAGCCTTTTTTTTTTTAATATATAATTTTAGAGACAGGCATTCTAGGCGTATGTATTCTGCCACTCATTGTATGCCTTGATGCCTTGTGATCAATGCCTTTGTTAGTATACGAGCAGATTTACATGGAATAAAACTGCAAGCACTGCCTCACACAGGGCCTGGTAGTCAATGATGGGTTCGATTTTCTCAGGGCAATATCAACCTAAGACAGGGCTCGTTGAATGACTCATCAAGACCCCATGACAGATAAGATTAAGCACCTGGTAGGAAACGACCTAAGACAGGTACAGTCCTTCGTGCATTTTATTTTATTTATTTATTTATTTTGCGGTCTTGGGGATTGAACTCAGTGGCACTCTACCTCCAAGCTATACCCCCAGCCCTATTTTTTATTCTTTTTTTTTTTTTTTTTTTTTGCGGTACTGGGGATTGAACTCAGGGGCATTTTATCTCCGAGCTACACCCCCAGCCCTATTTTTTATTCTTTATTTTGAAACCGAGTCTCACTAAGATGCGGAGTGCCTCACTAGGTAGCTGAGGCTGTCCGCGAACCCGGATCCTCTGGTCTCAGCCTCCCTAATGCTGGGATTACAAGCGTGCGCCACCATGCCCAGCTTTTATTCTTTATTTTGAAACAGGGTCTCACTAAGTTGCAGAGTGCCTCACTAAGTAGCTGAGGCTGTTCTCGAACCTGGATCCTCCGGTCTCAGCCTCCCAAATGCTGGGATTACAAGTGTGTGCCACCACGCCTGGCTCTTTGTGCATTTTAAAATAAAAACTGGGGAGTTGTGGGAGCCCAGGTGGGCCCTTTCCCCCCTGGCAGTTGCTATCTGCATATATGAGTAATTATACTGATTCTTCTGCTCTGGCTACTTTGGCATCTTGAAGTCTGGAGATTGCTCCTAGGATGCGTAGATGAAAGACCCTCCTACTTCTTAGAAAGCAAATATATGACTCTAAAGGTTTATGGTGTTATGACTCTAGATAGTTTGCTTGATCAGGCTATGTTAGGAATGTGGGCTATATGTGGAAAACGAAGAAGTGGTGCTAATTGTGCTCTGACAATGATTGATATGTCGTAATGTATATGTAACCCTGTTGTACTCAAGAAATGTATAAAAAATCTGTGCTGAATAATTTTAAAAAATTATTTTAGAGACAGGGTCTCATTAATTTGCCCAGGTTGGTCTTGAACTTGCAATCTCCTTTCTTAGTCTCCCAAGTAGCTAGAATTACAGATGTGTACCACTGTGCTCAACTTTCCTTTGTTTTAATTCCTGTAATAGCTCCAAGGAAGGTATTATAATCATGTTTTCCATGTTTTTCTTTTTTTGTGGTATTGGGGATTGAACCCAGGGGCATTGTACCTCTGAGCTGCATCCCCAGCCCGATCTTATTTTTTATTTATTTATTTATTTTTGCGGTACTGGGGATTGAACTCAGGGGCATTCTACCTCCGAGCTATACCTCCAGCCCTATTTTTTATTCTTTATTTTGAAACAGGGTTTCACTAAGTTTCAGAGGGCCTCACTAGGTAGCTGAGTCTGGCTGTGAACCCAGATTTTCTGGTCTCAGCCTCCCAAATGCTGGGATTACAAGCACACACCACCATGCCCGGCTTATTTTTTGTTTTGAGACAGGGTCTCGATAGGTTGCTGAGGCTCTTCTGCGGTACTCCTGTCTCAGCCTCTCAAGTATTGATATTATAGACATGCCATGTTTTCCATTTTATAGATGAGGAAAAGTGACTTGCCCAAGATAACACAATTTATAGGCTAATGGAGACTGATACAAACTTCAGACTCTACCTCCTTTTTGATGTATCATACCATCTCAGTGAGCATAGAGTGCTTATGTGGAAATGTCAGGTTAGCGGGGGTTTCCTTTAACTTCCTTTGTAGTAATGTGGTCTCAGTTTAGCTTAGTGTGTTTGATACTTTTCTCCTTGAGATTTCACCCCTTACACATAAAGTCTAGCTGAAAGAAGCAGCCTGGTAGTAAGTGAAGAAGCTAATGTGGTGGGAAATGACATCATTGCCCTAGCTAGATCAGTTTACATATTCATATACATGAATGCAATCTGTGTATCTTTAGTTCTTTGTAAGCCTGTGTATTAAATATAGTCCATGTGTTTTGGCATATGTGAATAATAATGCACTTAAGTGTGCTAGTAAATTTAGGTTATGATATTAGAGAAAATAATAGAATAACCTTAGCAAAAAGTAGCTTAATTTTTAAAATAGGTAAAGTAGGGATATGAAAAAAAAATTTTTTTTGGTACTAGGGATTAAACCCAGGGACATATTATCTCTGAGCTACACACCCAGTCCTTTTTTATTTTTATTTTTTATTTTTAATAATGAAAATAATAATAATTATTATTAGCAGTACTGGAGATTGGACTCAGGGGCATTCAGCTCCGAGCTACACCCCTAGCCCTATTTTTTACTCTTTATTTTGAAATAGGGTCTCACTAAATTGCAGAGAGCCTCACTGAATAGCTGAGGCTGGCCGTGAACCTGGATCCTCCAGTCTCAGCCTCCCAAGTACTGGGATTACAAGCGTGTGCCACCACGCCTGGCTATTTTTTAATTTTGAAACAGAGTCTTGCTGAGTTGCTGAGGCTGATTTCTAACCTGTGATCTTCCTGTCTCAGCCCACCATGTACTGGGATTATAGGTGTGCGCCACCATGCCCAGCTAGGATATGAAAATTTAATAGAATAAGATTCTATTATATATATATATTTTGATGAGTACCATTTAATTATAGAATGTTATACTTGCACAGTACCTGACATGTTGATATTCAGTAAATGTTTATTGAATTGTATTACTTTTTTTTTTCGCGGTACTGGGGATGGAATCTGGGGGCATTCTACCTCCAATCTGCAGCCCCAGCCCTATTTTTTATTCTTTATTTTGAAACAGAATCTCGCTAAGTTGCGGAGTGCCTCACTAGGTAGCTGAGGCTGGCTACGAACCCGGATCCTCCAGTCTTAGCCTCCCAAATGCTGGGATTACAAGCGTATGCCACCACGCCCGGCTCAATTGTATTACTTTTTAAAGAAAATATTTTTATTTTGAAATAATCCTCAGTACCACAACAAAACAAAACACCCCATACAGAACTGTTACATCACCCCAAAGGAACTAACTCCTTTGTGCTGCATCTGTTTTTTTATTGTTTGTTCTAGGGATTGAACCCAGGTACATTCTACCTCTGAGCTACACCCCCAGCCCTTTTTATATTTTGTTTTTGAAATAGGGTCTCAACTAAGTTGCTGAGGCTGGCCTTGAATTTACAATCCAGTTTCAGCCTTCCAAGAATTGGGACTGCAGGTGTGCGCCACCATGCCTGGCATGTGCTGCATCTTTGTATTTGCACACACATCTCTTTCTGTTTCCACCCACCCCACCA
>PVLC010031059.1:0-19054 GCA_004027655.1 Graphiurus murinus
AGTAGTTTTTTAGGAGACTTTATATGATTTTGTATATAGGCTATGATGCCATGTGCTAATAAAGAATTTTATTTCTTCATTTCCAATCTGGGTACCTTTCTTCTTTTTTTTTTTTTTCTTGCCTTATTGAATTGGCTAAAAGTTCTAATATCATATTAAATAAGTGGTGGGAGTAGACATTCATGTCTTATTTCTTATTTTAAGGGGAAAGACTTCCAGTATATTGCTTGCTATAGTTTGTTTCTTTGGTATATCCTCTTCATCCTGTTGAGGAGGTTCCCTTGTATACCTAATTTACTGAGAGGTTTAGCCTGTATGCATGCATTACTATAATTATTCTTGAATTTTGTCAAATACTTTGTCTCTTTTAATTCTTGACTGTTGAATTTCTTTCTAACAGTCATGAAAAAAGTTCATATACATGTAAAATAGTGACTGAAATCACTTCCTGAGTGACTGAAGAAGAGACAGGCTAGCTAGGACAGGAAAAGGGAACCAGACCTGAAAGAAATTTCTTGTCAAGGGCTACTTCTCTTCTATCCCTTAAGCCAAAGTCTAGGAGCTTCCTTGAACCACAAGCAGGCCAATGTTACAGCTTATTTAGTGATTATTTTATGCCTTTGCTGCCTTATTAGTTGATCTTGTTTTTACAAATAGCTATTCACTTCATCACTTTATTAAGTGGATCTTTTGCTTTTACTTTTTATTTAATGTCATCTAGTTCTTTATTATTTACTTAAAAAATTAAAAATACTTTTATTGAAGAGAATTTTTTATGTTGTCTGTTCAATCCAAAATCTAATGATTTTTTTATTTGTGCTCATCTTTAGCTTATTTTAAAATTGCAATCAAGAATCACTGAGTTGACAGTTGCATCTGTGAGAACTGTCTGTAGGCTAAACCATAATGGCTGGAAGATTTTTCCCTGAAACTCCCTACAGGTGGTTCTTCAAACTCATCCCAGTATTTCTCAGAGCTGCGGTACTTCAAGGAGCATTGCTCAAAATTGTGCTCTCTGTCAATGTCAGCAGGAAATTGCTCTAGGAATTCCATTCACATACAATCTAATGTAAATATGCTCCCTGAAGTTGTACAGCAGTGATACTAGCCACCTTGCAGGAAGGTACAGCTAGTTTAAAAGTTTTTAAATGAAAGAAAGCAATGTCTACATGGGACGTTCTCCCTTTTCAATGATCTCATTAGTCTTGTATTCCATCCCAACGAAATCAAACCATTGAAACAATGCTACCTTTTTTTCTATCACAAACAATCCAAATCCTTTATAGAGACATGAATTATTTAAATTGATGATCTCTATTTAGTACAACCACTGAATGTCAGGTAAATATACAATTCTGTAATATCAGAAAAATCTTATACAAAAAGATTCCAAGTTGCTGAGGCTGGCTTCAAACCTTCAAACCTGTCTTAGCCTCCCAAGTACAAGTACTGAGAGTACAAGCATTTGCCACCATGCCTGACTTCCACATGATTTACGTTGTGATATGAGACTATACTGCACCAATAAACGCATGTTAAAAAAAAAAATTCCAGACAGAAAGGGCTCTCAACTCTTGTGTTTATTTACTTCATTTTTATTTACAATTTCTAAGAATTCCAAGAGTATTTTTACTTTATTTTTAAAAAGTGGGTAAAATTCAGAATAGCAAGATGAAAATATAGAATAATAGTAAGGAATGGAAATTAAATAGCATCTATTACTTAAGCTTAATTTTGATAGACTCAAGTTTAATTCTCACATATTTGATCCAAAACCCTTAAATGTAAGCAGCTATTAAAAGATGCTTCTTTCAGAAAAATTCTAGAAAATTTTAGGAAAATTCTTTAAGTATATAACCTGAAGGCCAAGAACAAGGTGGCCAGAGCTAGAGTTAAGCTTGAATCCACTTCTACCGGTGAAGAAGAATCAGCAAGAAGAAAAAAAAAGACAAAGCAAACACAGTTTCATTTACTTTTTTTTCCATAGCTTCATCCCACAAGCATCAACTCTAGTCTCCTACTGAGTGTCGTTAATTTTGAGTGAACTGAGGGCAGGCCCCTGGAATCCTGCTCAACTTCCTAAATTAAAAGATAAATGTGGACAGGCTTAACTTCCCACAAAGTAATTTCCTTCATATTCACCACTTTCTCCACAGAATTGGTGACCTCCAATACAATGAGATTCATGATAAGTAAACTTCCCCATTGCACTATTTGAAGTTCACTCCTATGAAGACCCTATCTCTTTTATGTACCTAATCGACACTCTTATTAAGTGCTTATACATTTCATTTTTCCTGTAATTCTATCCCTTTCTAAATGGATATAGTTCTTCCCAGGGGCTGTGGATGATATTCTATAAATGGGTTATGAGGTTCTTGCTCTTCAGAAACTTTACGGTGTTATGGAGACAGAGACTTGCTTGTAGATAAATAATAGAGGCAATGGACAATATTCAGAGGGGGGTAGGGGGAGAGAGAAGAGAGGGAGAGAGAGAGAAAGAGAGAGAGAGAGAAAGGGAGGGAGGAAGGAAGGAAGGAAGGAAGGGAGGGAGGGAGGGAGGGAATTGGATGACCAAAGGAATTTTATGGCAAAGCTGGTGAAACTTGGTATGTCCTGAGAGGGCTAACAGTATTCAGATCACCTGGAGCCCTCTGAATGCTGACACCCTGTCAGTATTCATGATGCAAGAAATCCAGTACTGTATAGCCAGAAATAATAGTATTCATTTCTGTTTTTCCCCTTGTTCTTCTCCTTAGAGTCTTGGTAACAATCAATAGTAACAGAAAAGAGCAGGTGGTGGTAAGTGTGTTTTTTATAGTCTCTTTATTTATTCCTTCAAAACTATGTCTGTAGCATGACCATAATTTAAGCAGCTTGTATACAGAAAAGGATAGCTAATATCTCTCACACTACTCATCAAGTTCTGTAGGAATTTAGTTAGTTAGTTCACTATATTGGACATATTCCTGTTACATTTTGTTCACTCAACAAATGTTGATCTATATTCAGGCCAGTGTTGTGCTCATGGGGAATATAACAGTCTTGCTGGATCATATTCTCTAAAGGAAGGGCATGATACAGAAATATATCTGTCTATCCATCTATCTCTATGTTTATAGAGTAAAATGCAATGCAATTAAAATGTATTACATTAATATGTGAGTAAATGTTTACATGTGTGTGCATAAATATTTATTCAAATATTTAAGTGCTATGGGTTAAGGCAAAGAAAGAGTATGTTGGAGGAGGAAGTCTTGATGAGTTGGTCAGGAAAGACTTTACTGAGAACATTACATATTAGTAATGGTTTAAAGGAAGTGAAGAGGTGAGCCATATGGATTTCTGGGACAAGAGCATGCAGGTAGAGAGACAGCAAGTGCAAAAGCTCTGAATTAGAAGTGCTGTTGGCGGCTGAGCTTGGTTGCTCATGCCTGTAATCCCAGTATTTGTGAGGCAGAGACAGGTGGACCACAAGTTTGAGACCAGCTCAGCAACTTAGCAAGACCCGTAGCAACTTAGGGAGACCTATTTCAAAAAAGAACATTAAAAGGGTTAGGGGTGCAGCTTGGAGGTTCAATTCCCAGTACCAAATATAAACACAAAATCAAACAAACAGTAACAACAACAACTTGGAATATTCAAGGAAATTGAATTTCCATTGTGAAAGAATCACAGCTTTCTCCCTGCTGTGGGGAGAATAGATTTTAGAGGGGCAACTATAGAAAAAGGGAAACTAATTAGGAAGCTTTAAGGAGCAGGCAGGTAAGATATGATGGTAGCTTAGACCAGTGGATAGTGGTAGAGAGTATACTAAGATTCCCTTTTCTTTTTTTTATAATTTTTGTTTACATTTTAACATCTCCATAATTGGGGTGGGTCTTATAATTGGTGGCCACTTACCATCATGACAGCCAGAAGACATAGGTATAATTGCCATTCTTCTGCATATGAGCACACTTGATTTTGCATTTTTATTCTCCCTCCATTGCATTGCAGGTCTCTGGAAGCTTTGTAGCTTCTGTTCGAAATGTGCAGGAAGCAGAGCACTGAATCACCACTGCTTTTAAAGGTGCTAGGGATGATTCTTTGTGTAGAAACATGCATTTGTGTGACTCTGGATCAAAACTGATTAAATGATTAAGAAGGTGAGTTCTGACACTGATGATATTTTTGGAAACTGAAACCAACGTATTCCACACATATATTTTCCTGATGCTATGTGAACAAGATTAGTACATGGCAAACTTAGGTTTATAGTATATGGTAAACATAAGTTGAGAAATCTTCAAATACGTATAAAATAAATAGGCTAAGCAATAACACTGGGTCATACATGGCCAGATTTTTTTCTTTCTTAGGGGTAAACAGTATAATCATGTACCTCTCAATCGATGGTATCTTAGATGCTATAAATTATTATATATCAAGGGGGGATTGAGTGAGAGGAAAATAGGAATCAAGGATGACTCTAAGTGTTTCATCTGAGCAACTGTCAAAGTCCCCCATAACAGGGAAGAGGAAAAGTTGGGGGGGGGGCTCCTTAGGATGTGTTAAGATGAATTTTAGGCATTGGTATTAATTTTCTAGAGCTGCTATAATAAAATGACAAAACTGAGTGGCTTAGAAGAACAGAAATTTGTTATCTTGTATTCTTGGCTTGTAGGTATATTATGCCAGTTCCATGATTTTCTTCTCCCTTCTCTTCATCTCATCCTCTCTGTGTGACTGTCTGTATCTAATCCCTCCCCCCCCTTTTATTGATACTGGGGATTGAACCCAGGGGCATTTTAACTCTGAGCAACACTCTGGCCATTTTCATGTTTTATGTGGAAATAAGTTCTCCCTAGGTTGCTGAGAGTCTCACTCAGTTGCTGAGGTCGGCTTCAAACCTGTGATCCTCCTGTCTCAGCCTCCCAAGTACTGGGATTACAGGTGTGTGCCATTGTACCCAGCTAAATTTCCCTATTTATGAGAAAGCTAGTCATATTGGATTAGAGTCTATCTTAATGACCTCATTTTTACTTGATTACGTTTGTAAAGACTCAATTTCCACATTCAGAGGTACTGGGATAAAGATTTTGCTATATTTCTGGGGGGAAACAATCCAACCCATAATAGCGTCCACACCAGGATGGCAAGAAGAGAGGATTGGACCAGAGACAAAAATGTGGGAGTCTTCAGTGTTATAAATGGTGTAAATAAGACTGACTGAGATCATCAGAAAGCAAGTGTAAACAGTGAAATCTGAAGTCATTTAGAAGTTGGGACTGTGGAAGAAGTGTCAGTACTTCATACTGGGAAGCTGTGTTCTAGTGCCTCATGGAGGTGGAACTTGTAAACACAGTGAGTCTGCCAACCTCAGAAGAGCCTTGGGTTTATTTTAAAAATGGTGCCGGTTAGAGAAGAGAATGGTGCCGAGTGTTTTCTATTTAGACAAACTGGATTAGGAAAATAAAATAAAAAAATAAACAAAAACCACTCTGAAAAATAGAGTCAGATAACTAGTCTGGAATGTAAGCAGAATATCCCATTAAAGCTAATTGAGGAATACAAATAATAAGCAAGGGCTCTGCAGGGTGTGAAAGAGCCTCATGTTGAGAGGGTAGGCTTTCAGTTATAATATATGACATCTTTTTGGATTATGTAGTTGCACAAATAGATTTTTCCCAAAGAAAAAATGTCTAGCAGTGATGAATTCAGAGTGGAATGTGGTTTCCTAGATCAACCTGCTGACAGATGAGGAAGCAGAGACCTGGCTTCACCAAGGGACTAACCCACCTGAGGTGGCATGCCTTAAAGGACAGGAGCCAGGCCCAACAAAGGCCTCTTGTTTCCAGTTCTCACCATGCCACATCATTATACAATTGAAAAAATAAAAAAGGGCCAGTGAGATGTGTGAGAAGAGTCATAATTTTAAACACAAGAAAGCCTTATCGCAACATCAGCAACAACAAAATAAAAATGTGTAAAGTTTGCAATTGCTCTATGTGTGCCATTGATTTTATATCAGCGTGCCCTGGATCTTTTGAGTTTCATTGGACAATAGCTCAGCCTGGGAAATTCAGTTTAAATTTTCTCAGAAGTAAAAAAATAAGATAAAGCTGCATTCTCCATATGAGGTAGTTTTGCACGAATACAAAGAGGATGTTGAAAAGACATTTGTAAGGTTAATGCTTAAGTCTTATTCAGTTATTCTTGAGAATTAAATAAATTAAACATTAAGATGGATTGATAGAAATATGACCATTTCCCCCACTAGGAAATATGATCATCCTTTATTTTTAAAGGCTTAAAGTTTAAAGTATATTATTACCTTCCATTTTCTATTTTATGTAGACTCAAACTTAAAGCATTTCTATAATGAATGTTAACAGATCTCTCTCTCTTTCTCTCTGAGAGCGCGTGGTGTGGTGTGGTGTGGTGTGTGTGTGTGTGTGTGTGTGTGTGTGTGTGTGTGTGTGTATGTGCCAGTGTGTGTGCACTCGCCCACAGACGCTGCAGCTGTGGAATCAGACCTAAGTTCATACTTAAGCCTATTGCAGATCGGCCACAGGGCTTTTTTCTTTTTCCTCTTGGCCTCAGATCTCCCAATTCTGGGAATTGGGATGGTATTACTGACTTGAAAAGATAGCTACGCAAAAATAAATACTTTAGTTCAGATGTATGAAATCTTAATACAGTATTTGGTACTTAGGAAATATCAATGAATAGCTTCCCAATAAATGTTGCTTGTATTTAGTCATTTTCTTCCTGTGGACCCAAATCCCTGATACTGTTTATTTTGTAGTCTACCCAGATTGTTTTATTCACAACATGGTTTACAGATAATAAAAACAAATATGAATATGTTTTACGATGTTATATTCCTTTTTATTCAAGAACCATAAACATTTATAGCCCTTCAGACACCTTTTTGGGCAATCTCTTTTTGTGGAACTTGATTCCATTCATGTTGCAGAATAAGAAGTTCTTGTTTATGTATCATCGTGTGTCTGTTTACTACTTAAGATAAATACTATTTTCCTTCCTTTGAGTAAAAAAGAAATAGTTGATCTTGTAAATCTGATTTTATTTCATACTTTCACTTTATCCTAACTACAAAGATTCTACCTTCCGGGTATACAGTCTCTAACCAACTTACAAAATATAATTTTGAAAAAAAGAATCCCATCATGATTTCTTACATATTTTTAGTTTCTTAACTATTTTTAAAAAAACTGCTTAAAAGCTTCTCTAAAATAGAAGTTGTTTTTTATAGAACAACTACCCTCCTTACTAATATATCCTTGAAGTATAGACAGTAGCTTAGCCTAAGAAATACCTTCTAAACATTGTCAGAAGCATAAATAAGATGAAATAAAACTGTCCTTTCCACTTGAGGCAGTTTTGTAAAAAAGCAAAGAGGAAATGGAAATGACTTGCAAAAATGTATATTTTTTATAGTGTTCTCAAACTCGAATCCCTTTTGCCAAATGTTCATGTTTTTTGGGGGGGCGGGGGTGGTAGTGATACTGGAGATTGAACCCAGGGGCAGTCTACCTCTGAACTATACCCCCACCCCCTTTTATTTTTTATTTTGAAGCAGGGTCTCACTAAGTTGCTGAGGCTGGCCTGGAACCTATGATCCTCTTGTCTCAGTTTCCCAAGTACTGGGATTACAGACACGCATCTCTGTGCCTGGCTAATGTTCAGTTTTTAAAAGAACCAGCTGCAGGTAATTGGAAGCCAGAAGTCCAGCCTCTTCAGTCCTAAGGCTCCAGGACTGTAGTCAGAGGGGTCTTGCTGTTGCTGGCAGCGCTGCTGGTGGGGAGTGGGGGAGGGGGAGACTTGTCTGGGGAGCTTCATCACCAAGGAAACACTTCCTTCACATCCAGTCTAGCACCTTGCATGTTCAACTCACTTGACAAGCACTAGCTGTAAATAAGTCTGCACATCGGAGCAGGAATGTGCGCCGTCCTCACTAGCACCTTCCATAAGAATTATAAATGACTCCACTTCAAGATGGAGTGAGATGCTTTAACAAAAGTTCAGAGCCACGGCAGATCTGGCACCAAATCTATTGCACGCTAATTGTTTCACTGAGATAATTTTGAGGTAATTATGCCTCACCAACCCACAGGTAACCTCGCTAGAGCTGTACTTAATCCAGTGTAGCTTGCTATTTCCAAAAGGTCAGGAAATCTCTTTCCTCACCTCTAACTGCTCACCTTTCTTGGGTGTACTATAGGGATGCATAATTCCAATGGAGTGGAAATTCAGTCAGTAAATGAAGTCTAGGCATAAATATTCATGGCAAAAACTTTTGAAAAAAAAATTTCAAGAAAGGGATCTAAGTCAATCACACCCCCCTCTGCAGGCAACTAAGATAAGCTCTAACAATTTGCATGGATTTGCTTAAAACTGTGCTTTGTTACTTAAGAATTTTTTTCATGACAACTCAGTTCTCTGTGCTAGTAGTTGGATACTTGCTTTATGTGTCAGTCATGAAGAAGAAATTAAGTGCTGTTGGAGCCTCTCAGATTCTTAACTCCCATGACACTTTGCTCCCTCACTACAACTCTGATCTTTAAAAAATAATCTAGAGATTAAGCCAGGCATGGTGGTGCACTCTTGTAATCCCAGCATTTGGGAGGCTGAGACTGGAGGATCTGGGTTCGCGGCCAACCTCAGCTACCTAGTGAGGCACTTCACAACTTAGTGAGACCCCGTTTCAAAATAAAGAATAAAAAAATAGGGCTGGAGGTATAGCTCGGAGGTAGAATGCCCCTGAGTTCAATCCCCAGTACCACACACAAATAATAATAATAATAATAATAATAATAATAATAATAATAACAACAACAACAATAATAATAATCTAGAGATTAAATTATGGTCCAGTACAGCCAAATGTGCCTCCGGTTACCCGAACTTAGTTGGAAACTTGGAATTTGTTTTATATGATGAATTCTGCTGTCAAACTTGTTGATTACCAAAACTGACCAAATGACACTCAAACATTGGTTCTGATGTATTCTATGAATTCTAAGTTCTACAAAGTCAATAACTCTGATCTTTCTCAATGAGAATGCGTGTGTACCAGTTGTAGTGGTGCATGCCTATAAACCCAGTACTTGGGAAGCTGAGAAAGGAGGATCCCAGGTTCAAACCCAGCCTCAGCAACTTAGTCAAGTATTAGCAACTTAGAGAGACTCTATTTCCAAATAAAAAAATAAAATAAAATAAGGTTGAATGTGTAACCTAGAAGTTTAATCCTCAGTACTAAAAAAATAAATAAATAAAAAAGATATGTGTGTATAGTGTATATGAAGGGGTGCATGTCAGTCTCCCTTTAGTGGAAATGGTGGCTTTTGTCTTTGTCACAAAACACAAGACTTAATTTTATATCTTTTAACCCAAAGATGCTCTCAAAAATGTTACCTACATGCAGTTTTAATGTTCTATAACACAGTAGAATGACAATAGCTCACAAAAAATTGTTATATATTTTACAAACAGCTAGAAGGAAGGATTTTAATGGTTCCCCACGTAAAGAAATAGTGAAATTTAAAGAGATGAAAATATTAATTACCCTGATTTGGTCATTACTTTCTCTCTCTCTCTCTCTCTACATATATATATATGTAGTGCTCCATAAATATGTGTCATTAGTATGTATCAATTAAAAATAAAGAGAAAGAAGAAAAGAAAGTAAAAGATTGTCCTTCCTTCAACAACCAACAAGCAAAAATCTATAGTCAACTACAATTTCACTAGCAATGTGTAAAAGAAGACCTTTTACAAAACTAGTGTCTCATATTTTATCTTTG
Source organism: Graphiurus murinus (assembly GCA_004027655.1). NCBI lineage: Eukaryota > Metazoa > Chordata > Mammalia > Rodentia > Gliridae > Graphiurus > Graphiurus murinus. The sequence continues at coordinate 9,813 of PVLC010031059.1, forward strand.
TATGTCTCAGAGAAACTAGCAAAATGTTTCTTGAGGATTCCACTAGTATGAACCTAAAATTTTGAGACCTGTTAGTGTTGGTTCATCAAACAGTACAAGTAGCCATGTCTTATGGTCCTGTAATAGGGACTTTGCCCAGTGGTAGCCACAGCATGAACTTGTCTGTCACAGTTAATCAAATTCAAGATAAAGCAGAATTTGTTGGTTTTGTACAATTAAAGTAGTTAAAATATTCAAATTAAGTAACTGTTTTGGTTTTTCTTGATTTGTTTCTTTTCTTTACCTTTGACTGATGCAGGAAAGCCCATTAATCCAATGAATTCAAAGATTGGACTTAAGTACTAAAGTACAACTGGCAGGGAAAGATGATAGCTTCAATACACTCCTGCTGTGGCACTCTTTTTGGTAGCACTTCCTCTTTAAGTATAGGTAGCCCGGGAGGAGGCAAGTGACTCTAACATGCCCAGATCAAATGCTAAAGGAAGTAAAAAAATGTCTACTTTATTTCTTACAGATTTTCCTACTGTGCTATGTGGTTTACAAAGAAAAAAAAGAATATCTTTTCACAAATTCTTGTGATATTCATATACACGATTACTTAAGTTACATCGGAGTGCCCTTGGTCACTTTCCTAAACATGAGAGATTACAACAATGAAGAGTCATCTTCATCCATCTACTACCAAATTGTAAAAGAAAGGGGAAAGCAATAGAGACTGAAGTAGCTCTCATAAATGAAGTGTCATCCTTCCATTTTTCATGCGTATTCACAGCCAGACCACAGGACTGTTGGGAGGACTTTCATATGCTTGTTCTGTGACCCTAGGTGAGCCACTTCCTCTTCTCTTGGATTCAGTTTTCTTTGTTGTGTAGCTACTTGCAGGTATTTTTTTAAAAAAGTTTCAAAAAAGGACTCCTTTCTGCCTTAAAATACAGTGTTTTTGATGTAAAAAAAGAAAGAATGCTCTTTCATTGAGGTCTGGGCCTTCCATCTTAACAGATCTATTTCCCATTCCATTTTCTATAGTATGTACTTATGAGCCTCAGGTGAGAAACAAGTGGTTAGCCTTTGGAAGTCCTACAGGTAATGTGCAACCTTCCTGACATAAATTGTTCTGTAATGGGTTTGGTGAAACATGAATATACCATTCCAAATTCAAGCCAAAACTCAAAGTTTTTCTTTCTTGTGTCCTATTTTCCAAGAAATAGCTACTTCACAGTTCAGTTGTGAAATAATATCCTCATATCACCATCCAGGGAGGTTGAACCATAACTAAAGGAAACTAGAAAATGTACTATTTGCTCTTATGGCTTCCACTATGATTTTATGAGGTTTATTTTTATTATTATTTTTAATAGTCATCATAGCAACATGATTACAGCATAAAAGACTCTGGAAGAATGAATAGAAGGGTGATATTCATGTTCATCCGTAATGTCTTCCCAACCCCCTTTCTTCAATCTTCTCGTTTCATAAAAGAGGTGATGTCATAATTTATGATGTTAGGCTGACTGATGAAATGTCACTACACAATGATGTTTTAATTGATGATGTTGGGCTGGTTAGCAAGAAAGTGTCAAATGTCACTTTTGTCACATAAACTGGCAGTTATGATTATATAATATCAATTATTCTTTGGAAAACTGCATTAGATCAGATAGAGCTAAACCAATTTAGTTTGAGCAGGTTCATATTTTTTTTTTCCTAGCTGTTCATCCAGTTCTAATTATTAGGAGTAAAATACACTTTGGATGTAGTTTAGGCTTCCATAATGTCCTCACTGGAAGGATAATAGGTGTCTTACATGGCCTTTGTGTTGCTAAAGGAGATGCATGAAAATCTGTACTGACCTTCCAGAAAGGAGGCTGTGCCTTGAATAGCTTTACCATCTCCTCCTCCTCCATAATGGAAACTCTTGGAATTACCTTAATTGTGGAATTGTGATTTAAGTGAAATATGACATTGTAAAGGACTCCATTTTTAAAGTATCTTAAGTTATTTGGGTTTCCTGTGCATGTCAGCTTCTAAGTTATTTTAAATGTAACCTGAAACTTCTAAACATATTTGCCTCTGCCTTTTCCTGTTATTTTCAAAGTAAAAACAATAAACAAGAAAGTGAGAATATATTTTCTCATATCCTTTCTCTTTTATAATAGCTACCATTTTGAAAATGCAATGAATTAACTAGAAAGATATGAGAACTCAAAACTCAAAAACTGAATGATAAAAAAAATTATAAGTACTGTTACAGCAGGAATTACCATTGATTACAATTGCTATGTCCAAGCGCTGTGCAATCCTTTACGGGCATTATTTTATTTATTCTTCATAACAAATCTGAGAGCTATGTATGATTATTATCATTTTGCGTATGGGAACATGGGAGGCTTACAAATACTTTGGCATGCATCAGCAAATAAACAGTTTATAAATATTATAAGTATTTCCAGGCGTATTCAAGCAATTTGGTGGAAGGCAAACAGGAGAAAGACATCAACACTATAGAATAGCACTGTAACAGAACTAATACTAAGACTAATTAACAGGTAGAGCACAGACTAAGCAACTGGTACAAATTCAAAAGCAAGCCATTGCCACCAGAGCAGGGGTTAGGAGGTGCCACTCTGAGTTGGGCATTGACCATCCAATTGATGGGTTGTGAAGTGTTCCAGTGAGCTAAACTTTTGAGGGAGGGGGCAGTGTGAGGGCAGTATATAAGCCTGCAGGTGGTGATGTGGACTTACCAAATGGTACAGCCATTGTTCAATAATTGAACAGCAGGTACAGACTCACCATTCAAAATGAGGGCCTTCGGAAGGTATGGACTCAGGAGATTGCTGCCGTCTCCTGTTCCTCCCCTTTCTTTCATTCTCAATTCCACTCCCACTTACTCTAAGATCTGCCTTTCCTTACAGCTATTTAAGGAATTTCCTCCATGGTATTGAGCTAATAGCTCTCTTCAAACAATTGATTCTATAGGACTGCTTTTCCTCTTACAGGTATGGTGTGTGTGTCTGTGTGTGTATGTGTGTGTGTGTGTGTGTGTGTGTGTGTGTGTGTGCATGTGTGTGTGTTACAAAATTCAAACCTGGATCTGAGTGAGGCATTCTAGAACTTGGATGAAGGGTTCCCACATTCCCTTTCAGGCTCTGTCAAACCATACCACAAAGGGAAATTAATCAACAAATGTGTCAAATGAGGAAATACTGCATTCTTGTTCTTGACTGCATATTGGCTCTTCACGATAATTCTTCATGGTAAGTGATTATATCTGCTGCTATCCAAGTCCCTCCTTTGTACTTTTCCCCCTTTTTATCTTGCTTTTACCTTGGTTTAAGGACAAAGCCAAATTACTTCTTTTGAAATGTGAAGAAAAGACAGAAATGATTCCTGAAACTTTGGACTTTCAGCTATAGCTCAACTCAAGAGAAAGATAATTCTATAGGAGGCAGGACAGATAGCAATTTTGTGAGTTTTCAGAGCATTTTTATGTATAATCTCATTTGGGGTTTTTAAAATCATGATTTCTAGCATTTCAAATGATCCCACAGGACTATGCAATTGGTCACCCATTGTGATGTCCTTCCATGTCTTCAAATTTCCCTCTGGTTCCCTAGGTTTATGTTCTTAACTAAACTACTCACCCAGAGCCATTTTTTAAGATTTTACTGCTTGTGGAATCCAATATAAGACAGACTTTGTATGTTTTCATGAATCAAAAAAGAACTAACTACATCAACAGATTATGATGGTGACATTTCTTGTTGTATACAAGACACCCAGGCTTGAAGTGAGCCTGACTAAGGTGACAAGATGAGCAACTTACATGCTGTCTGCCATTCTGGGTACTGAAACAGTCATCCTCATGGTTACTTAGTGCATCTAACCCATGTATTTCTCTATTATGATAGCAGATTCGTTAAATTTGGGCTGTATGAAGTGAAGACAATGACGGCAACATCAACAACAACAACAAAATGAATATATCTTGTGCTACAATGAGAATAATGTGATATTTTATGTAATAATTTATACACATCCACTTATTGGGGGCAGAGTACTCAGAGTGGGTACCAGCAATATTGTGTGATGTGGGTTGAAATTTGGGACAGAAAGATCAGGGAACACACGGGTCTTTAGTTCTCTGTTCATCCTTTAGGCAGGGAAGCCGCTGGATGCACTTTGAGTCTATTTCTCCCATGAAAGAATCTCAACCTCAACTGTTACCCCTCTTTCTAAGGACATATCTGATAGAGCAGATCTGATAGAGGAGAAATATCCTGGACTTGTTTTGTTCCAAGAAGTCTTAGCTTATGACCTAAACTTCTGGAGAAATATGGATGCCCCACACCTGGAAGTCTTAGAATTTCTGGTTATTTGGAAAGTGACTTGGGTGCAGTGAAAAGTTGGAATCTCACATCCTCTCCCAAAGAAGGTAGCCATCAATTTTGGTCATTGTCATTGTCAGAGAGCTCCAAGGTCATTCATCAGAAAATCCCACTCCCTTCTTCACAAAATTTATCAGACTCGCAGTGGACTTGGAGGTCACTGTGGCCAAGGGAATGTTCCCAAGCTGATGCTGATTCTCCTTTATTTACCAAATATGGCTCCTATTCTTCATCATTTGTGCCTGTTGGTTGAGCAAGATGTGTTTCTGGTGTCCATAGCTTTCTTGTTAAGCATTAGCCTAGAGTGGCCCTTCACTAGAGTCAGCAGTTCTCATCAGTGATTCTCCCCAGAGCTCTGTCTCCACCCATGGTCTCCTGTGAACCTCTGGCTGTGACCAGCTCTAGGTTGCCGCCCTCCTCGCTCTCCAAGCTACCCTGTCATGCCAGCTTTCTCCATGGCAAGATTAAGGTTCTTTTCTGCACTTTTATAACAGGGTTTGTGGATATTGGAGCCAGGAAATAAAGGACATGGGAAGAATAATTTTCTTCCTGGATTTGGAGTTCAAAAGAAGTTCTTTTTTGTACCAATACAGAGACACATTCTGTGAACAACAGCATTAAATTTCCTGCTAGTTACTTTGGCATAGGAAGAAATCCAAGGTGCTATCACTTCATGTTGTTGGCTTGTAGGTTTTACTAGGTAACATGATAAGCATATGGTGGTAGGGCAAGGATATTTTGGTCCCTTGAGAGACCTTCTCAGTTCCTTTGGTAGGAGGTCTTCCAAAATGACTCCTAGCGATCTCTGCCTCCTGGTATTCACACCCTTCTGCTATCCCCTCTCCTTGTGTGAGGTCTGAACCCAGTGACTTGCACTTCATGCAAAGATGATGATACTTCAGTTCTGAGACTACCATCTCGCAGGTACCCCCCTCTCTCTCCTACTTGCCTTGCTTGCTATGATGAAGAAAGCTGCTTTGTTAGAGCAGATGATATCATGCGACAAAGAACTAAGGGAGGCCAGCAGCTGGGAGGAAATGGACCCTGTCCATGACATAGGGGAGCTGAGAAGTGGAGCCTTCCCCAGTTGAGAGGACCAGGACCGAAAGCCCCCACTGACTCTTGCATTACAGCCTGTGGGAGATCCTGAAGCAGAGGACCCAAGAAGCAGCCCAGCTTCTTGACCCACAGATCAATAAATAGTCCTGGCATAATTCATTGCATAGCAACACATAGCAAATACAGCCCTCCTCCAATTATTGGTGTTAGAGGCTGTCTCTCTTTTCTGGTGAGCCATTATAATAGCATCCTCTGGTCACAATACCCAGGAAATAGCTGTAACCTACGATCTCCTTTGAATTCAGGCAGCCATTCTACAATCCTGGATCACTAAGCAACATTCAACCTGTCAGAAACTAGGGCATACAAATTCTATTATCGCCACTATATTTAACCCAGGAGCCTGGCTAATAAGGTCAGAGAGGTATTTTACAGCCTCAGCTTGGCATCATATCTTTTTCTGGACTAAGGGCACTTTTCCATGGCTCTGATTGAAAATAGCAGTTATTTTTTTTTCTTTTCTACGATCGGTTATCTTTACTGAAAATGTACATTGCTGTCGCTCCTGACAGGGAGGACTTGTATTAGACACCATGGGCTTGCACCTGAATACCCAAGTGATGCATTACATGAATATAATTTACATAATGAGCCAGGCAAAAAGTGTGTGTTAGACTGTACATGCTTGTCAACATTTAAAAATGTTGCAATCTTGACAGACTTACCACTTAGAGTGAAGAAAATAATACTTATTTCTCTCCCCTTCAATTCTTTTCTGATGCCATACCCCAAATACTAATCTTGGGGTTGTATTCATACAGTTTACACCAAGAACATATAATTCTAAGGTAGCCCTATAAGACCAATGTACTAGTTTTATTGTACATTCAAATGTTAATAAAACTAGTACATTGACCTTACCTGGATGCCTTGGAGCAGATCCCCACCCTCCTAATCTTTCAATGTCTATGAAAGATGAAACTCAAGCACCAAATGGACTTCATAGTTAAATTACAATTTATAAGTGGGCATTAATTAATGTCAGATAAAAATGAGATTCCTGAGGAATTACATTTTGCCTTCTCATTAGTGATTGGTTTATAATTATAAACTTTGCTAGAATTAATAATTAATAAATTGTAATAAATAACAATGGCATAGGAAAGCCCTGGAATAATGAAAACAATAGTATTTGATGCTAGTTTTAATTAGTAATGGAAAGACCTGGGTCGCATGCATTCCCTTTGGCTCCCTTCATAGTCCAACAAAAATGGATTAGACTGTTACAGTCACACTTGAATTTCAGAACTGTATTAACTTTTTATTAGGTCTAGCCTTCTTAAGACCAGGTAAAATGGGCTCTAGAGATCCAAGTGGAGTTTTCGCAATACTGGTAGTTTTTATATATTTGCTAATGGATCTGAATTGAACACATTGTCTATATCAACTATGAAATGAAACATTTTCTAGTTTACTTTTTTCCTCATATTCTTAAATTAAAAGCTATATTTATATGACATCGAAATATGTTTACTTGGTAGAAAGGGGAGCCCCAAAATGGTTACTTAGTTTCTCAGAAAACTCTACCCAACTTCATCCTTCCAAAGTACATCTTCTTTTATTAATTCTACCTTTTACAAGATAATACAGGTTATAAAATGAATACAGTGTTTGTGCCTTTTTTATTTTCATTTCTGGTCCTAATAAAGTGTTTGTCTTTTGATGCCTCAAATACCCACTGGATCAAGTCACTAAATACCCTTGATCCAATCACTAAGTATTGATAAGTACTTGTAACCGGCAGCTCCAGGCTAAGGGGCATGCCATTCATTGGCTTCCTAGACTGACTCTAACACCTGAAATGAGAAAGCCGGAGGAATGCAAGAGGAATAAAAAATTCTGACATATTGTGGCATTTGTTTGCCCTCTAACTTACCAACGTTGGCCAATTTCTTAGGGTGGAGAAGCATAAGCCACATGTTGACCTGAAAGGAATCTATCAATCCTGCTCAAATGTTAGCCAGCTCGTAATTACCTTACCCACTGACGATTCAAATGCCAAAAGAATCAAAAGGAATTTCCTTTTGGAACAAAGGGTGGTCACCTGTACTTTCTAGAGGATGTGACCCTTACATTCTGTTTCTGTAACTCACGATGACAATGACACTGATCAAGGAGGCTTGCATTAGCCCACTTGTCTTTCCTTCTTTACTTTTGCCTCAATCCTTTTCCCACCGCAGGTCCTTGTGATAAATAATAATGATATCAGAGAGTCGTAGAATAATGAAAACAGTAGTATTTGATGCAAGTTTTAGTTAGTTATGGATAGACCTGGGTATTATAGCCTAAAAACAGTGTAATAGAAACTGATTTTAACAGTCTAATAGAAACTGATTTTCCTTAGAATGTTCTTCCCCATAGTCCCAGCATTTGGGAGGCTGAGACTGGAGGATCCGGGTTCGTGGCCAGCCTCAGCTATCTAGTGAGGTACTCCGCAACTTAGTGAGACCCTGTTTCAAAATAAAGAATAAAGAATAGGGCTGGGGGTATAGCTTGGAGGTAGAACACCCCTGAGTTCAATCCCCAGTACCGCAAAAAAAAAAAAAAAAAAAAAGAATGCTCTTCCCAAATCTTCTTATAGCTAGACTCTTTCACATAAGAGACTAATCAATTGCCACCCTTTGTGACCAACCATTCAAACTTTCCAGTTTCTTTTGGTTTTGAGGTGGATGCATTTATTTAGTTTTCAATCCCAAGTCTCCAAGTCTATCATTTACCAGCTGTGTAAACTTAGAAAACTTATTAAGCCTCTCTATACATTTATACGTATGGATGAACATATCCATGCCTACCTTTCATTATTCCAAAAAAAGATCTAAGATAACCAAGCTTATTTATATGACTTGCATGATTTGGGTATTTTCCATTTATATTTCCTTTATATATGTACTTACATTTATATATTAAGATTATATATATTCAACTGATTAAGATTGTGATATATAAAAATATAGATTATAATATGTTAATGTATATAAAGAAAATATCAATGGAAAATAACAAAATCATATAAATTTAAATTCAATTCTAGTTCTGGTATAACTCCTGTATATTTTCTTTTTTTCTTCATATTTCATTATTAGGTTATAATCATTCACTACTCCTCTTCATAAAGTTGATACTGAGAATTTACATATCAGCAAAGACTGTATCTCAATGGACAAAACTACCTGAAGCTTTGAGGCCAAAGTTTAGATTATCTGGTCAAATAACTATAACTAAAAATAAAAGGGGGTATCGGCATGAATATTTGGACTCAATTTTCCAGGCTAGGTGGTCTGTTTTGTTTTGTGGTCTAGTAATTATCATCATTTCATTTTATTCCAGCTATATAACTTACCTGGGAGCCTATAAAAATTGAAAACATTTGATCAACTTTTTCACTTGAAAAATCTGATGTATAGTCATTGATAGGAATGAGTAAGCTCAAATTTGCTTTCTAGTGGAAAAGGACTTGTTGGTCCTGGGTTCGTGACATTGTTGGGTGTCACGGGCTGATGATGTCCAGGATATTAGGTTGTAGGTTGGGATCTGAGATGTGAGCCAAAGAGGTTTTAAAAACTGTGTAAGTCATTGGAGATCTAATAGGCTGCTGAAGTTTTTCACTACCGTCCTATGATATGACTATTACAACAAAGTTTTACAGTTTGTTTTGATTTTGCTAATTTTGGATGAATTTATTTAGCATATTTTGACACAAGAAAGGAAGGTGGGTTGTACTACACCCTGTGTCTG
>PVLC010031060.1:0-19059 GCA_004027655.1 Graphiurus murinus
TTTTTTTTTTTTTTTTGCGGTACTAGGGATTGAACTCAGAGGCGTTCTACCTCCGAGCCAAACCCCCAGCCCTATTTTTTATTCTTTTATTTTGAAACCGAGTCTCACTAAGTTGTGGAATGCCTCACTAGGTAGCTGAGGCTGGCTGCGAACCCGGATCCTCCGGTCTCAGCCTCCCGAATGCTGGGATTACAAGCATGCGCCACCACGCCCGGCTGATCTGGGCCAATTTTAAAAGAGCTAATCTAAGAATAATAGGCATAGAAGAGGGATTAGAAGTTGAAACTAATGGAATAAACAACCTTTTCAAAGAAGTAATATCAGAGAACCTTCCAAACATAGAAAGAGAAATTGGCACACAGGTACAGGAAACTTATAGAACCCCCAACAGACAAGACCAAAGAAGAGGTTCACCACGCCACATAATAATCAAGATGACTAATGTAGAAGCTAAGGAAAGAATCCCAAAGGCAACAAAAGTTAAAGGCCAAGTAACACTTAGAGGCAAACCAATGAGAATCGCTCCAGACCTCCCAAAAGAAGTCATGAAAGCCAGGAGGGGCTGGAGTAACATATTCCAAACTCTGAAAGAAAATAACTTGCAGCCAAGATTCTCCTACCCAGCAAAACTCTCTCTCAAAATTGACGGGGATATAAAAACCTTCCATGAGAAACAGAAACTGAAAGCATTCATGTCTTCCAAACCAGGACTAGAGAAAATATTCAAAGAGATTAACTAAAAAGAAGAACTAACAAGTAAACGTCAGAACCAGAGAAACAATAACTTCCAGGAAGCAAACAACTAAGCAAAGAAGAACAAACACTACTGCAAACAGAGGTCAAAAACCAAAATGTTAGGAATTAAAAATCATCTCTCAATACTCACACTGAACATAAACGGTCTCAACTCCCCAATAAAACGGCACAGGGTGGCAAAATGGATCAAAACCCAGAATCCATCTATATGCTGCCTGCAAGAAACACACCTTACATACAAAGATTCCCACAAAGTAAAGGTGAAGGGCTGGAGTAAGGTAATTCATGCCAATGGAACTCGAAGACAAGCAGGAGTAGCAACTGTGATACCGGATAAATTAGATTTCAAGCCTAAGCTCATCAAAAGAGACAAAGAAGGTCACTTTTTACTAGGAAAAGGAACAATACAGCAAGAGGAAATAACAATTATCAACATCTATGCCCCAAACATAGGTGCAGCTACTTTCATGAAACAAGCTCTACCTGAGATAAAATCACACATAGATCCCAATACACTAATACTGGGAGACTTCAACACTCCTCTCACATCACTAGACCGATCTTCAAAAAAAAAAAAGGTCAGTAAAGATGCTTCAGACCTAAATAATACCATAAACCAAATGGACCTGTTAGACACATACAGAATATTTCACCCAACTACAGCTGAATTCGCATTTTTCTCAGCAGCCCACGGAACCTTCTCCAAAATAGACCACATTCTGGGCCACAAAGAGAGCACTGGCAAATTCAAAAAATGTAACATAATTCCCTGCATCTTTTCAGACCACAATGGAGTGAAACTAGGAATCAACTCTAAGAAGACCCAGAGTAACCATGTAAACACATGGAGACTGAACACCACACTGCTGAACGAGGAATGAGTCATAGAAGAAGTAAGGGGAGAAATTAAAAAATTCCTAGAAACCAATGAAAACAGAGACACAACATATCAAAACCTTTGGGACACCATAAAGGCAGTACTAAGAGGAAAATTTATATTACTGAGTGCCCACATAAGAAGAATGAAAACTCACCAAATAAATATCCTAATGACACAGCTCAAAGCTCTTGAAAAACAAGAACAGTCCAACCCCAAAGCCAGTAGAAGACAGGAAATTATGAAAATCAGAGCAGAAATTAATGAAATAGAGAATAAAAAAAACAATACAGAAGATCAAAAAATCCAAAAGCTGGTTTCTAGAAAAAATAAACAAGATTGATAAACCATTGGCCAACCTAACCAAAAGAAAGAATCAACCCAAATTACCAAAATAAGAGATGAAAAAGGCAATATTACCACTGACAGTGCAGAAATACAGAGGATCATCAGAAACTATTTTGAAAAACTATACTCCAACAAAATGGAAAATCTGGAAGAAATTGACAATTTTTTAGATACATACAACCCTCCTAAATTGAGTCAAGAAGATATAGAAAACTTAAACCAACCAATAAAAATCAAAGAAATAGAAACAGCAATAAAAAGTTTACCATCAGACAAAAGCCCAGGGCCAGATGGTTTTCCAAGTGAATTTTATAAAACATTTATTGAAGAACTAATCCCAATACTCCTCAAATTATTCCTTGAAATTGAAAGAAACCGGACCCTCCCAAACACTTTCTATGAAGCCAATATCACATTAATACCAAAGCCAAATAAAGACAGCTCAAGAAAAGAAAACTATAGGACTATATCACTGATGAACCTAGATGCAAAACTGCTAAACAAAATACTAGCAATGCGCATTCAAAACCACATCAAGAATATTATCCACCATGACCAAGTCGGGTTCATCCCAGGAATGCAAGACTGGTTCAACATACGAAAAACAATCCATGAATTTCACCAGATAAACAAACTCAAAGACAAGAATCCCATGATCATCTCAATTGATGCTGAAAAAGCATTTGACAAGATGCAACACCCATTCATGCTAAAAGTACTGCAGAGAATCGGAATAGAAGGAACATACCTCAAAATCATAGAGGCAATATACAATAGACCTACAGCCAATATCATATTAAATGGAGAAAAACTTCAAGAGTTCCCACTAAAATAGGAACAAGTCAAGGATGTCCATTATCTCCTCTTCTGTTCAACATAGTACTTGAGACTCTAGCCGGAGCAATAAGGCAAGAGAAAGAAATCAAAGGGGTAAAAATAGGAAAAGAACAACTAAGACTATCCCTCTTTGCAGATGACATATTATACCTAGAAGACCCAACAAAGTCAGGCAAAAAACTTATAGAACTGATCAATAAGTTCAGCAAAGTGTCTGGATACAAAATCAATCTTAAAAAATTGGAAGCTTTCCTCTGCATCAACCATAAAACCACTGAAAAAGAAATCCAGAAAACAATTCCACTCACAATAGCATCCCAAAAAATAAAATACTTAGGGATAAACCTAACCAAAGAGGTAAAAGAGCTCTATAATGAAAATTACAAAAGCTGAAGAAAGAAATTGAGAAAGACTTTAGAAAATAGAAAAATCTATCATGCTCTTGGATAGGCAGAATAAATATCATCAAAATGGCCATCCTCCCAAAAGTAATCTACAAATTCAATGCAATACCCATGAAATTACCAAGGTTACTCCTCACAGACATAGAAAAATCAGTGCTCAAATTCATTTGGAACAACAAAAAGCCTAGGATAGCCAAAGTAGTTCTTAGTAACAAGAACCATGCAGGAGGTATCACAATACCTGACTTCAAACTTACTACAAAGCCACAGTAATAAAAACAGCATGGTATTGGCACAGGAACAGACACACAGACCGATGGAGCAGAATAGAAGATCCAGAACCAGACCCACGTGCTTTCAGTCAACTGATTTTTGACAAAGGAGCCAAAAACATACACTGGAAAAAAGATAGCCTCTTTAACAAATGGTGTTGGCAAAACTGGTTAACCATATGCAGGAAAATGCAAATAAACCCCACTTTCCACCCTGCACAAGAGTCAATTCCAGGTGGATCAGAGACCTGGAAGTCAGGCCAGAGACCTTGCAGCTACTTGAAGAGGGCATAGGCCCAACACTTTAACACATAGGCACAGGTCAAAACTTTCTCAACAGGACCTCAAAAGCACAAGCAACTCAAAGGAAGATCAATACATGGGATTGCATTAAACTAAAGAGCTTCTGTGCAGCAAAGGAAACTATCAAGAATCTCAACAGAGAACCCACAGAATGGGAGAAAATCTTTGCCAGCTACTCATCTGACAGAGGACTCATATCTAGGATATACAGAGAACTCAAGAAACTCACAGCTAAGAAAACAAATAACCCAGTCAAAAAATGGGAAAAGGATTTAAATAGACACTTCACAAAAGAAGAAATACAAATGGCCAAAAAATTTATGAGGAAATGTTCTACATCATTAGCAATCATACAGATGCAAATCAAAACTACTCTGAGATTTCACCTAACTCCAATCAGAATGGCAACTATCAAGAACACAAACAACAACAAATGCTGGCGAGGGTGTGGAGAAGTGGGAACCCTAATACATTGTTGGTGGGATTGCAAATTAGTGCAACCACTTTGGAAAACAGTACGGAGGATCCTCAGAGTAATGGGAATGATCCTACCATATGATCCAGCAATACCCCTACCGGGTATCTACCCAAAAGAAAGGAAACCAAACTATCAGACCAACGCATGTGTATCTATGTTTATAGCTGCACAGTTTACAATTGCCAAACTATGGAACCAGCCAAGATGTCCATCAACAGATGAATGGATTACAAACCTATGGGATATGTACACAGTGGAATTTTACTCAGCCTTAAAGAAGAACAAAATCATGTTATTTGCAAGGAAATGGAAGGAACTGGAAAACATTATGTTAAGTGAGGTTAGTCAGTCACAAAAAGTTAAAAATCAAATGCTCTCCCTAATATGTGGAAGTCAGGGAGAAAATGGGACATAAGAGAGACTCCAGAGGAAGGAGAATTCTTAAGTGAACAAAGAATTTGATTTAACGGAAGGTGATGGTGGTGTAGGACCTGAGATGGCTGAAAAGCCCCTTACTCAGGTCTCAGGAGCGATGCAACCCCAATCAGTCACAAAGCCAGCTTCTTGATGCAATAGGCAAGAGGTTTATTGATAAGCCAGCATGCTGGGACCCAGTTCATCTAACTCATGCAAGAGCAGAGAACTGAGTGCCGAGCCAGGGGAGAAACCGGGTTTTTAAGGGGTAAAGCCACTAACAGTATTTATATATGTGCTATTTTTAGATTGTTAGTTATACAATATATGAGATCACCAATTTCACCAGATACACAACAACATGAGAGATCAGAGGATGGCACAGAAGTTCACTTAAGGGTCGTTAATACACCATGTCTGTCAAATTCTGGGCAAATACAGGTACATTTACTGGAACTGATAGAGTTTTAAGGGGGTGAATTGCGCACTTTTTCCCAAGAACAGCTTAACCCAGAGTTGACTCAGTGTTATCTTGTGAGAGAACATTTAGGGAGGGTTTGTATTCTTTTACCCTTAGTTCTGGTTTATAGATTTTTAACTCCTTACAGTGGGAGGTGGGGAGACCCTAATGAGCATGATGTACTTACAAATCACATCAAAGTCAATCACTAAACTAACCTTGAGAAGGAGGGAAAAGGAGGGAGGGGGTGGAAATTGGGGAAGGGTTAATGAGAAATGTGTCCATGGATGTCTTTACCTATACTAGCTTGTACCCAACAAAGATGCGTGATTAACCCTGTTGTACCCAAGAAATGTATAAAAATCCATGATAAAAATATAAAAAAAGAACAAAAATAGAACAAAAAAAGAAAATCAAATTAACAATATAACAATCTGTTATATTTATAACAATCTATTATATTTATAACAATCTGTTCTTCAAGCTTTTTCTAAATGTTGAGCTACAATTGGCACCTACTTTTCATCGCTAGAATACTTTAACCAAAATTCATTTATATATATATATACATATATATAAATATATATATACATATATATAAACATATATATATGTATATATATATAAATATATATATATATATAAACTTTTTCAAAACATATGAATTAGGGGATGATTATTTCCATTTCAAGAAGAAAAAATTTTGCTCTACCCAGAAGATTGACTGTAATTTTGCTTTAAATAGCGATCTTTCTAGTGCATTCAAGCATTTGTTTATGATTATTAACTACTTGACAGGCTAGGGTTGAAGGGAGAGAAATTTAAAGTTAAAGCATCAAATACTTTTCATTAAGTTCTTCTTCTCTGGATCTAGAGCCTGAGCTGTGTAAAGGCCTTTAATTTCCAAACAATGAATTTTAAGCTACCAAATGGGTTATCACCCAATAGCAATATTGGCTAAATGATGCCAAATAAACTGTTGAGACTTTCAAATCTAAGTTCAACTTGCTATATTTTATAAGCCTCTGTTTTAGGACTATATGAAATATGTAATAAATTAATAAAGACATTGTGCAAAAGGAGTATTTGGTAGTATGTATATATGGTACATTATATGGTTATAAAAGATGTATGGATAGAACCAAGGATTGTTGGCAACAAAGAATAAGAATCAGCAATATTACATCATTTTTGATGGTTTCATTAATAGAAAGATACACATTAATGCCTTCCAATAAGCTCCTGACATGTTCAAGGATATGAGGAAAACAAAGTTGGATGACAGTGTATTTGGAGGATACAACCAAAGTCTATCTAGCACATTTGATAAACCAGTATTTATTCTGTGACAAATAACTACAACCAGATTAATGCCAAGTTCAAATTGGACTTGACTGAAGAAGAAAAAAGAAGTTAGATAAAAGAGAAGAAGGAGGAAGAAAGAATGAAAAAGAAAGAAGAAATAATTATTTCATGAACACACATAGTAGAGACGTCTCAGACCTAAAGAATACCATAAACCAAATGGACCTATTAGAAACATATAGACTCTTTCATCCAACTACAGCGGAATTCACATTTTTCTTAGCTGCACATGGAACCTTCTCCAAAATAGATCACATTCTGGGCCACAAAGTAAGCACTGGCAAATTCAAAAAATGTACCATAATTCCCTGCATCTTTTCAGACCACAATGGAGTGAAACGAGAAATAAACTCTAAGAAGACCCAGAGTAACCATGTAAACACATGGAGACTGAACACCACACTGCTGAACGAAGATTGGGTCATAGAAGAAGTAAGGGGAGAAATTTAAAAATTCCTAGAAACCAATGAAAACAAAGACACAACATATCAAAACCTCTGGGACACTTTGAAGGCAGTACTAAGAGGAAAATTTATAGCACTGAGTGCCCACATAAAAAGAACAGAGAATCAGCCGGGCGTGGTGGCGCACGCTTGTAATCCCAGCATTCGGGAGGCTGAGACTGGAGGATCCGGGTTCGCGGCCAGCCTCAGCTACCTACTGAGGCACTCTGCAACTTAGTGAGACTCGGTTTCAAAATAAAGAATAAAAAATAGGGCTGGGGGTATAGCTCGAAGGTAGAATGCCCCTGAGTTCAATCCCCAGTTCCGCAAAAAAAAAAAAAAAAAGAACAGAGAATCACCAAATAAATAAACTAATGACACAGCTCAAAGCACTCGAAAAACAAGAGCAGTCTAACCCCAAAGTTAGTAGAAGACAGGAAATTATGAAAATCAGAGCAGAAATTAATGAAATAGAGAATAAAAAAACAATACATCTTGTTTGCAATAAAAGTATGCATAGTTTCATGGTAAAAAAAAATAAAAACAAAAAACAAACAAACAAACAAAAAAACAATACAGAAAATCAACAAAATCAAAACTTGGTTTCTTGAAAAAATAAACAAGATAGATAAACCATTGGCCAACCTAACCAAAAGAAACAGAGAATCAACCCAAATTACCAAAATGAGAGATGAAAAAGGTGATACTACCACCGACAGTATAGAAATACTGAGGATAGTCAGAAACTATTTTGAAAAACTACACTCCAACAAAATGGAAAATCTACAATAAATTGAGAGATTTCTAGACACACATAAATTTTCTAAATTGAATCGAGAAGATATAGAGAACTTAAACCGACCAAAAACAATCAAAGAGAGAAGAAACAGAGATAGAGTTTACCATCAAACAAAAGTCCAGGGCCAGATGGTTTTCCAAGTGAATTCTATAAAACATTTATAGAAGCGCTAATCCCAATACTCCTCAAACTATTCCATGAAATAGAAATAGGACCCTCCCAAACGTGTTTGTTCTATGAAGCCAAAATCACATTAATACCAAATCCAAATGAAGACAGCTCAAGAAAAGAAAAATATAGGCCTATATCATTGATGAACTTAGATGCAAAACTGCTAAACAAAATACTAGCAATGCACTTTCAAAACCACATCAAGAAAATTATCCACCATGACCAAGTCAGGTTCATCCCAGGGATGCAAGGCTGGTTCAACATACGAAAAACAATCCATGTAATTCACCACATAAACAGAATCAAAGACAAAAATCACATGGTCATTTCAAAAGACACTGAAAAATCAGTCCTTAAATTCATCTGGAAAAACAAAAAGCCCAAGAAAAAGCCAAAGTAGTTCTTAGCATCAAAAACCATGCAGGAGGTATCACAATACCTGACTTCAAAGTCTACTACAAAGCCACAGTAATAAAAACAGCATGGTATCAGCACAAAGGCAGACACATAGACCAATGAAGTAGAATAGAAGATTCAGAAAGAGACCCATGTGCCTACAGTCAACTGATTTTTGACAAAGAAGCCGAAAACATACACTGGAGAAAAGATAGCCTCATTAACCAATGGTGTTGGCAAAACTGGTTAACCATATGCAGGGAAATGGAAATAAACCCCTTTTCTTACCCACAGAAGAGTCAACTCAAGGTGGATCAGAGACCTGGAAGTCAGGCCATAGACCTTGCAGCTACTTGAAGAAGGCATAGGGCCAACCCTACAACACATAGGCACAGGTCAAAACTATCACAAGACCCAAAAAAGCACAAGCAACTCACAGGAAGATCAATACATGGGATTGCATTAAACTGAAGAGCTTCTGCTCAGCAAAGGAAACTATCAAGAATCTCAACAGAGAGCCCACAGAGTGGTAGAAAATTTTTGCCAGTTACTCTTCTGATAGAGGTCTAATATCTAGGATATACAGAGAACTCAAGAAAAGCACAGCCAAGAAAACAAATAACCCAATTAAAAATGGGCAAAGGATCTAAATAGACACTTCACAAAAGAAGAAATACTAATGGCCAGTAAATGTATGAGGAAATGTTCCACATCATTAGCAATCAGAGAGATGCAAATCAAAACTACCTTGAGATTTCACTTAACTCCAATCAGAATGGCAACTATCAAGAACACAAACAACAACAAATGCTGGAGAGGGCGTGGAGAACTAGGAACCCTAATACATTGTTGGTGGGATTGCAAATTAGTGCAACCACTTTGGAAAACAGTATGGAGGATCCTTAGATGAATGGGAATGATCCTACCATATGATCCAGTGATCCCCCTACTGGGTATATACCCAAAAGAATGGAAACCAAACTATTAGACCGATGCATGTGTATCTATGTTTATAGCTGCACAGTTTACAATTGCCAAACTATGGAACCAGCCAAGATGTCCATCGACAGATGAATGGATTACAAAACTATGGGATATGTACACAATGGATTTTTACTCAGCCATAAAGAAGAACAAAATCATGTTATTTGCTGGGAAATGGAAGGAACTGGAAAACATTATGTTAAGTGAGATTAGTCAGTCACAGCAAGTAAAAAATCGTATGCTTTCCCTAATATGGGGAAGCTAAGGAGAAAATGGGGTATAAGAGGGACTCCAGATGAAGAAGGAGAAACCTTGGGTGAGCAAAGAAGTTGACTTAACTTAAGGTGGTGGGTGGGGGGGCATCCTAATGCACATGATGTACTTTCACAAACATATTAAAGTCAATCACTAAACTGAACTTGAGAAGGAGGGAGGAGGAGGGAGTGGGGTGGGAATTGGGGAAGGGTTAAATGAGAAATGTGTGCATGTATGCCTTTACCAGCTTGTACCCAACAAAAATGTATTTTTGCAATGCACATATTAATATTAAACAAGCTTTACTACACACTTAAAAAAAGAAATGTAAACAGATAGACAATTGGAATAGTAAATTATTAGCATCTTTTGATTGGGAATATTTTATTGTAAGTTTTGGTCATTCTGCGATTAGCTTTCTTTGAGAGAATCCTTCTGAAATGATAATTCTTTCCTTCATATTTGTATTATCTCCTATTCTTAGAGTGGGGAGTGACATATGATGTATAACCTGGTAATCCCAAACCCTCTATACCTTCAGAATATGAGTTGAACTTGACAAAAATCAACATTGGCCCTTGTGTTCCTTCCTCTACTCCCATCAAAGCAACCCCAAATTATATCTATACCTGTTTTTTGACTATGCATTTTATCAAGATGTTCTGCTTCAAGTGCTGGTCTGCAGCAGGGGTCTGTGAGGATGGACCTGATCTAAGGTTCATGGGGGCTAGCAAGCTTGGTGCTAGGATTCACTATAGTAGGCCTATTAAATGGGTCTATAGGAGTCTGTGGATAGGGACTTGGAGTCTATGTCTTCAGGGTACAAAATGAGACCTTGGTCCATGGGGACCAACCTGGTACTGGGGTGGTCATTTCGTGTGGGGCTATGGGATCTGGCCTGGAGCACAGGGCTTTGGAAAACAGCATCATGCCAGATTTCACTGGGGCAGATTTGGTGTTTATGTTCATGGCAGGCTGGTGCTCACTTCAGACTTCTGTCCTGACAGAGAGGGTATCTCTCTCTTAACTGTGCTGTCTGCTTGGGGGAGGGGTGATATGAGTGATGCAGAACTCATTCCTATCCACTTGACGCATTTTTTCTTATTTTTGTGCTATGGCAAGATGCTCTGATCTTGGTTGGATTTCTTAGTTCTTTTGAAGGTATTTTCATGTGTGAATAGTTGTACAAGTTTAGTATTTTGTGAATGCACAAGTACTGGAAAATTTTGTTCTACCAACTTGCTAACATTATTCCCTAAATACATATTGATCATCAGTCAAAACCATAAACAAAATTGAAAGACAATTTACAGACTTGGAAAAATACATACTTGGAAAACACATAATTAAAATGTCAGTATCAATAGTATATGAAGAAATTATACAAACTGATAGGACAAGGAAAAATAGGCCAATAGAAAAAAGCAGAAAACTGTGCAGCTATAAACATAGATACACATGTGTTCCATTCTTTTGGGTAGATACCCAGTAGAGGTATTGCTGGGTCATATGGTAGGGTCATTCCCATTTGTCTGAGGATCCTCCATACTGTTTTCCAAAGTGGTTTCACTAATTTGCAATCCCACCAACAATGTATTAGGGTTCCCACTTGTCCACGCCCTCTCCAGCATTTGTTGTTGTTTGTGTTCTTGATAGTTGCCATTCTGATTGGAGTTAGGTGAAATCTCAGAGTAGTTTTGATTTGCATCTCTCTGATTGCTAATGATGTGGAACATTTCCTCATACATTTATTGGACATTTGTATTTCTTCTTTTGTGAAGTGTCTATTTAGATCCTTTTTCCATTTTTTGATTGGGTTATTTGTTTTCTTAGCTGTGATTTTCTTGAGTTCTCTGTATATCCTGCACAGTTTACAATTGCAAAATTATGGAACCAGCCAGAGGGTTGGGTACAGATGAAAGAAGGACAGCCCAAGTGAGCACAGTGCAGAAATACAGTCTAAACAGACAATAAACATGGAATCTGCATAGCAAACTGACTCTGAAGTTCTCTGTACTTTTCAGCATGCTCTCATGGTACTGTAACAGGGAGCCATGTTGAGAAAGTCTTATCTGAACTTAATGCTCTCAGAATCAAAAGTCTTCCTGTATTTGGATCCCAGTGTCAATATCACTATACTGGCTAACCGGGCAGCTGCCTTGAGAGTTACTCAATACTGGGGAGCCTCTGACCAAACCTACTGAAAACTATATGTGGTGGGAAACTGGACTGTGACATGTAAGAGAATTAGAGGACCCTTCCCCTTTAAAAGTGGTAGTTTGGGAAGCTAGCTACAGGAGTCTAGGAGATTGAGCAGTCATGTATGATTTCACACTGGGCATTGGATTGCACACTACCTTCTACCACTTCTGTACCTTACACAGATACTTGTGACCTAATAGCTCCTCCTCACATTTGGAGTGTGCGGCATAAAGATACCAGTTGACACATTGAGGCATCCTATGTCAACCTTGACCTTGGAATGCAGCACACAGGTCACTTGAGGGACCCCATGCTAAATGAATTTCAGTGCTAGTTTGGTAACTCCCTGAAATATGAGCCTCTGCCCTGCTCTTAGAGTGTGCAGCACAAATAAATCTGGAGGAAAACTTTGTTTGAAATTACTGAGTTCTCTCCTAGCTCCTTCTGGTTACAGAAGTCTTGCAACTGACTTTGGCCACAAACCACTCTTGTTGATCACATGGTGAGCACCAGAAAGGAAAGGAGAAGGGGGTGAAGGGCCCCAGACTTTGCTCCTTCCCAGGGGGCACACAGCCTAAGAAGACACACAAAGATGCTCTGATCAGCATAAGTCGCAGAAACCCAATCTTGCTCTTACAATAAAGCATCTCAGAGGAGAAAAAAATATTAATACTTATCTTAAAATTGCTGTATTTGTATGTATGCATGTATATATTTCTTTCTTTTCTTCTCCTTGGAATATTTTTTTCTTTTCACTTTTTTAAGTTTGTAGTAATTTTATTTTTCTGTTTAATTAATTTTATTTTTAACTACTCAGTTTATTTTATATTATGTCTTCCCTGTTTTTTCCTATTATTATTGGTGTGGTTGTTGTTTTTATTTTGCTTTACTTTCTTCCTTTGTCTGATGTGTTTGTTGTGTTGTTTGTCTCCTTCTTTCTCTGCAATGCTGGTGTTCAAGCCTGGCACTCTGAGTGTGCTGGACTGATGTTCTGCCACTCAGCTCCACTCCCATCATAGCCCACAGAAGTTGCATGTGACTCCAGCCATGACCTAGCCCTGCTCAAAACCTTGGGGAAACTTCAACATTAAGAATAGGGAGAGAAAAGTCCCCCTTCAATCAGCCTGGTCCCAAATAAGTATGGCTGGAGGGGCCTGAAGTCTTCTTCCTGGACATTCATCTCATAGCAACAGCACAAAGAAAGCACGTAGAAGTTGTAGATTCTACATCTATGAGGGACCTCAGCCTAGGTTGCTCCTATACCCTAGAAATATCACCTTGCTGACAAGACTAAAGTAGTAGCCAGAATGTACACACCATATGTTCTGCTGCAGGCACTTGAGTTATCTCATCTAGGCCTCACATCATTCTACTTTTGAAGGGAGTGATGAAACTGAGATTAGAGAAGTTTAGCAAGTTCAGTTACTAGAATGAGACCATGGAATCAGAATAGGACTTACTAGTAGTAAATATGGCTTAAAATTGGACTGTTTGAATACTAAACTAGGCTTGTTAAATCTTGCCTGATTAGGAACAACTTAGGTTCCAGAGGGAAACTTGCAAGAAGAGTAGAATATTGTCTAAGGAATCCAATTAGTTGTTATGCCTGACAAAATTCTAAGTAGAATTATATCCTCTTTTTTTCTTATATACTCTTGTCTAAAGCTTTCTCAGCCTTCCCCAATCTGAGGAGTATAGGTACCCAATTCCATACTAGATGTCCTTGTTATAAATAATGATTTCTCTACTTCTAACCCCTTCCCAAGAGTCTCTCTCAGCATCATACCCCTCTCTATGTGATCTTAAAGTCCTAGGGAAAAAGACATATGCATTATTCACAAACAAAGCTTGAGGGCACATGTATCTTTTTCCATATGACATATTCCAAATTTTTATAGCCAGAAAAGACCTTCAAAATAGAGCCATTTGGTTTTCTTGTAATAGAGTATGTTTTTAAAAAGTAAGTAACTGCAGTCTGGATGCATCATGCAATAATATTGAATTTAATTTCTATTAAATTTATTTCCTAATGGGACAAAATAAGTAACCAACCAAAAATATAGTAGATGTGTAAACTTAAATATATAAACATCTAATAAGCCCTGACCAATTACTGGGAATTGTAAATGAATTTTTTGGTGTGGCACATCTGCAGATTAATATCAAATTTATTTAAAAGAACTTGTTTTTTCAAACTTAATAATGATTTTCTTTTACTTTACTATAGGAATTCACAGCAAGTCAATCACAGGAAGATTTAGCAGAGTAGTAATATCCTTTCCATTACCTTAGACACAATGGGAAATCCACTTCTTCCAAGAAATCACTTTTACTCTGCAGTTGGCCCATAATTTTTAATGGATCTGAGGGAAAACAAAGAAAAAGAATATTTTAAGCAGGTGTAGGATTTATGCATGCAACATTTGTTTTAGGTTTTGATTGATCTAGTATTTTATATACTGTGCAATGTTCTGTGCTATATAAAGTGAGGATTTGGTTTAGGCAAAGAGAGATTGTGATATTTAGGTGGTTATATGAATATGACCTATATAATAGAGGCATAAAACTCCATTGTAACTATGATATTTAAGAAAAGTGGTCTAAAACTTTTCAAAATTAACACAACACATTTTAAACTCTTCTGCTGGGGCACAATGTATGTTTTGGGAGGAAGGAGATTTATGATTGATTCGTGATTAAACAGACTGAAAGTTTTTCATATCAGTAAATTATTGCTTTATGACATATTACAAATTACTGCCTTCAAACAACAACCATCTATGATTGCTTGTGAGTGGGTGAATTGGCTGAGTAATTATCTGGTCTTGTTTGGTCCTATTCTTGCATCTGCAGTCATCTGTGAGTCACCTCTTCTCCACATTCTCTTGCATCTCCTTATAGAGATTAGCATAGATGTGTTTCTATGGTGATGACACAGGTCTGATAGAGCAAGTTTATATAAGCAAAGGCTTTGCTTTTATTAGATTTGCTAATATCCAATTAAGGAATGAAAGTTGCAGATTTGAGCCTAAATGAAAGATAATATTTTTTGAAGTATAATTACTGAGGATAGACATATTTGGTTGTTGACCATACGCCAATGAAAATCAGCTTACATACTATCTTTGATATACATGACACAGGCTGCTGGTGCCTTGAGAAATGAAGTGTTGGATTTTCAAAATGAATTCTACTTGGGTTATAATAACAGAATGATAACATAATGATAAAAGAAATTATCCTACAGTAGTTTGAATTAAGCATGATGTATTGTTTATTCTTTCCTTCAGCTAACATTTATTTTTCACCTGATATGTGCCTCTTGAAGGACATTAGCAAACTGCAGCATGACCAGAAGGGAATAATACATGCTATGGACTGAATGTTTGTGTCTCTTCAAAATTAAGATATTAAAGCCTAAATCTCCAAAGTGATTATACTTGGAGGCAGGGCCTTTAGGAAATAATTTGGTCATAATAATTGAGCCTTAATGAATGTGACTAAGTGTCCTTACTACGAAGAGACATGAGAGATAATATTGTGTTCTTTGCTGCCTGCCATGTGGGAAGACAGTAAGAAGATGACCATCTGCAAAAGAGGAATCTGGCCTTCATCAGACATTAGATCAGTCATAACTTTGATCTTGGGCTTCCTGACCTCCTGTATTTTAAGAAACAAATGTTGGTGTTTAATCCACTCAGTGTAAGGCAATTTGTTATAATAATGACAAATGATTAGGGCAGTGGGAATAATAAGGAATCTGAAAACAATCTGGGAGAAATGGTTGAAGAATTTGGTGACTTTGGGGCTTTGAAAGAGAAGAATTAGGAAGGATATAAACAATGTCTTCAAATAGGCAAAAGGCCGTTACATGGAATAGGGATATCACTGGCATATATCATACTAGAAGGAAGAACTGCCCATTGCCATCAGAATAAACCAAGTTATTAAAAATGATTTACAAGGCACTATGTGATTGACTTATGCTTCATTTTCTCATCTCATTGCCAGCCATTCCCACTTGCTCAATACACTCCAGCCACATTGGTGTACTTGCTGATCCTTCTGTAGGACAAGTCAGCTTTTAGCTTAGGCATTTTTGTATTAATAGTTCCCTCTTCTTCCATGCAACATTCTTCCCACAAATATTTGCAGTTAGTTCTTTTTAGTTATTCAGATTTCAGTACAAATGCCATCTCTTCAAAGAGGATTTCATCAACACACTAATCTAATATTAGCCCATATATCTTACTATTTTTGTTATTCTTTATTTCATGAACTTTTAAAAATGCTGTGTGTGTGTGTGTGTGTGTGTGTGTGTGTGTGTGTGTGTGTGTGTGTGTATGTGTGTATGTGTGTTTCTGGAGATTGAATGCACGGGCATTCTACCTCTTAGCTATATCCTCAGCCCTATTTTTATTTTTTCAGGCAGAACCTTGCTAAGTTACTGTGGGCTGTCTCCAGACCTGCAGTCCTTCTGTTTCAGCATCCTAAGTTCTGGGATGATAGTTGTGTTCCATTGCATTTAGCTCCTTTAAAATCTTTATTGTCTTATTTATGTGATTACTTGCCTTCTTGTCATTTATTTCCTTACATAAGGGATGTAAGGAAACAAATGAGATTAAAGACCTTGCTTGTCTTCTTTACTACTATATACCTTTCATAGCTAAAACAGTACCTGGTATATAATAGGTTCTCAATAATTACACATTGAATGAATTAATAAATTGAATCATAGCTGTTTTGTGATCTGTCTGGTAAGGTAATGATTTTCCCATCCCTGTAAGTGTTTAGGTAGAGATAGAGAAGAGGTAAGATGACCATTGTGTTAGTTTTATATCACTGTGACCAAAGTACCTGACATAACTTAAAGGAGGAAAGATTGATTTTGGCTTATGTTCAGAGGTTTCCATCCATGGTGGCCATACCCATTGCTTTGAGCCTGAAGGAAGGCATTACATCACAGTAGAAGGGAGTAGTAGAGGAAATATGTTCACCTCACAGTAGCTGGGAAAGACAAAGGGAGAAAAAAATAGAGAGGGGCCAGGATAAGATATACCTTTCCAGGGCATCCCCACAGTGACCTACTTCCTCCAACTGCCTAAAGTTTCCACCACCTCCCAATAATCCCATCACATATAAATCCCTCAATGGATTAATTCACTGACTACTGCAATGAGGACCAATCCTTCAACACCTGAGTCTTAGGGAAATACTTAATCTCCAAACCATAGTGACCATCTATCAAGGAGACCCTGTATTAAGTGGTAATATTGACTCGATGAGCTCTAGGCATCCTATAAATGCTATATTTTAGGATGTCCAAAATCTAGGGAGAATACAGTATTAGAGTATCTAAAACCAAGTATTCTTCTAGATTTATAAAATACAAGATGATTTCAATGATACATGGCTCACATTTCAAAGGGTATACTATTTTGTCTTTGAGAAAATGTATGAGATCAGTGCATCACCATGGAACATGTCCATGTAGTTTTGTTTACTTCTGTTATGGTCTTTCAGTGAGTTGAATTACACCAACCACATTATGGAATTATAGGGTTCTGAATAAGGTCTGCATTAGGGATCATCTAACATTATCTTCACCCTTTTTATTTCCTGAAGAAAAGAAAGTCTCCTTGAGTACATGAGAATGAGATGGGGCCTTTAAGTTTGGGACCATTTTGATAACACCAGGCATTTTAAGCTGGAGGAAAACCTGAATGAAGGTATAGCCATGGAAATGAACATCAAATGTGTGTGAAAGAAGGAGTATAGGTGCATTGATATGAGACAGATTGGGTGTTTAAGAAAGCTTGGGAGAGAGACTAAGACAAAATTTAGCTCGAACCACATAAAAGCTCGGATGTCATGTTTTTATTTTATCCATGAAGAGCAGTGCTGGAGTAAGGGAAAGATTTATGTCTGTGAAATCATAGGTAAGTCTGAACAAAAATTTTGTATTACATTAAAGTTAACAATTAATTCCTTGCTAGCAGATGTTCTAGAAGAACTCTTGAGGGTTTGGGGGGTAAAAAATGCCCAGCAGTGACTGCTTTGATGAAGAGCAGGTCATTCTGTTCCTCTGCAAACAAAAAGACCCTCTTTACTGTGTCAGTTGTGTATGGATCAGCTGGGGAGATGATTAAATTTAGACATTAGATGGTAATGATCAAGTACCTCTCATCACATGCTCAGTGGTTTTCTTTAATTTCTGAATACTGAACTGACTAGAATCCTTCTGTTTTAATTGATGAGTAGTCTATTATTTGGCTGCCCAGTACAGTCCATTTCCAAAGGCCATCATGATCCACCACAGCTTTGTGTTAAAATAGAGATATTCAATGGTTTCATAGCTGCCATATTGATAGGGAAAACGATACTGCAGGCATGCATGACAAGGTAACTGCTCAGGCCTAAGTTTTAGGATCATGATTAATGTTTCTTAAAGGAAAGAAACTGGAACCATTTTTAATGTGCCCTGGAGGGCTCCACAGAACCTGTTCCTTGTGACATACCCTATTACCCTTCTGTCACTAAGTTTCTCTGAAACTATAACCATTATTTATTTATTTATTTATTTATTGCAGTACCGGGGATTGAACTCAGGGGCATTCTACCTCCGAGCTACACCCCCAGCCCTATTTTTTTTTAATTTACTTATTTATTTATTTATTTTTGCAGTACTGGGGATGAAACCCGGGGGAATTCTTCCTCCGAGCTACAGTCCCAGCCCTATTTTTTTTTTAATTTTTTAATTTTTTTTTTTAGCATGGATTTTTATACATTTCTTGGGTACAACAGGGTTAATCACACATTTTTGTTGGGTACAAGCTAGTACAGGTAAAGACATCCATGCACATATTTCTCATTAACCCTTCCCCAATTCCCACCCATCCTCCCTCTATCTCCTAGTCAGTTTAGTGATTGACTTTGATGTGATCTTGTAAGTACATCATGCTCATTAGGGTGTCCCCCCTCCTCCCATTACCTTCCATTAAGTCAAATTTTTTGTTCACCTAAGGATTCTCCTTCACCTGGAGTCCCTCTTATGTCCCGTTTTCTCCCTAGCTTCCACATATTAGGGAGAGCATTTGATTTTTAACTTTTACTGACTGACTAATCTCACTTAACATAATGTTTTCCAGTTCCCTCCATTTCCTTGCAAATAACATGATTTTGTTCTTCTTTATGGCTGAGTAAAATTCCATTGTGTACATATCCCATAGTTTTGTAATCCATTCATCTGTTGTTGGACATCTTGGCTGGTTCCATAGTTTGGCAATTGTAAACTG
>PVLC010031061.1:0-19057 GCA_004027655.1 Graphiurus murinus
TGTAATCCCAGCATTCGGGAGGCTGAGACCGGAGGATCCGGGTTCGCGGCCAGCCTCAGCTACCTAGTGAGGCACTCCGCAACTTAGTGAGACTCGGTTTCAAAATAAAGAATAAAAAAATAGGGCTGGGGGTGTAGCTCGGAGGTAGAATGCCCCTGAGTTCAATCTCCAGCACCGCAAAAAAAAAAAAAAAAAAAAATTTAAAGGTTTTCATACTTAGGTGATAGTTTGAATTTTTTTCCCTCCATTCTTCCTGGTGTTTTGCCCCACCAAGTAATTTTTTAAAAAAATTTGTTTGTAGTTTAGGTCTCTGGCCTAGTCATCAATCAGACACAGTAGCTTTGCTCGTAATGCAAAATTCTATCATTGGCAGTGATCAGAAAGTCCTAGTCTGTTTCAAAGAGTACTTGCATGTTTCATTAGATGTATTATATTGCATAGTCGATAAGTGCATTGATCATGGTGTTTAAAAACCTGAAAACCGCTGGGCATGGTGGCACGCTTGTAATCCCAGCATTTGGGAGGCTGAGACCGAAGGATCTGGGTTTGCGGCCAGCCTGAGCTACCTAGTGAGGCACTCTGCAACTTAGTGAGACCTTATTTCAAAAAAACAAAGAATAAAAAATAGGGCTGGGAGTGCTCGGAGGTAGAATGCCCCTGAGTTCAATCCCCAGTACAGCAAAAACAAACCCAGAAAATTTGGTTATTCTAATATACTTACAAAATTTGAAAAAAATTGTTTGAGAATATAAAACTGGAAAATTTTCAAGTAAATTATGAGCTTACCATGGGATGTATGAAAAGCTTAAGCTTTGAATAGCTTAAATTTTGTCTTTTTTTCTGTGTGTGTGTGTGTGTGTGTGTGTGTGTGTGTGTGTGTGTGTAGGGGAGTGGGGCACTGGGGATTGAACCCAGTGCCCCAGCATTCTACCTTTGAGCTACACCTCCAGCCCAATTTTATTTCTTTTTTTTTTTGAGGTACTGGGGATTGAATTCAGGGGCATTCTACCTCCGAGCTATACCCCCAGACCTATTTTTTATTCTTTCTTTTGAAACTGAGTCTCACTAAATTGCGAGTGCCTCACTAGGTAGCTGAGGCTGGCCGAGAACCCGGATCCTCTGGTCTCAGCCTCCCGAATGCTGGGATTACAAGCGTGCGCCACCATGCCCGGCTCCAATTTTATTTCTTATTTGGAAACAGGGTCTCACTAGGTTGAAGAGCGCCTCACTGCTTGCTGAAGCTTTCCTTGAACCTGTGATCCTCCTGTCTCAGCCTCCCAAGTACTGGGATTACAGGCGTGCACCACCCCACCCGGCTTAAATTTTGTCGTCTTTAGAAAAATTCTATAGTCAATTTGTAGGTTTGTTTGATTTTTTAAATTGTTAATGTGTAATTCTCAAGTGTACGGTAGTTTGATGGTTAGGTGGTTTAAGTTAAAAAAATTTTTTTTTTTTTTTTTTGTCTAACAGAATAATCCTCCTCTGAAGTCACGGAGCTTCTCACTTGCATCTAGTGGTAGTTCTCCCGTATCCCAAAGGAGACCAAGTCAAAATGCCATTTCTTTTTTTAATGTTGGACATTCCAAACTGCAGTCAGTGAGCAGAAGAGCTCACTCACCACCAGACCATCTTGTGGAAGTCAGAGAAGTAAGTATGAAGTTAAATCAGGCTAAAATGCACATGGTGGTATCTTGCCCACTTGGTTTTGTCACAAAAATTTTTTTTTTTTTTTTGGCGGTACTGGGGATTGAACTCAGGGGCATTCTACCTCCAAGCTATACCCCCAGCCCTATTTTTTATTCTTTATTTTGAAACCGGGTCTCACTAAGTTGCGAGTGCCTCACTAGGTAGCTGAGGCTGGCAGCGAACCCAGATCCTCCAGTTTCAGCCTCCAGAATGCTGGGATTACAAGCGTGCGCCACCACGCCTGGCTACAAAAATATTTTTAAATACGCTTTATGTTTTCAGGTATCCTCATTGTTTCCCATCTAGTGTGCCAGAATAACTTATAAGTGGTAAAAATTCCCTGATTATATACAGTATCCTAAGTTTCCTTGTGTCTGTCAATTGTGTACTAGTCATACTGTCACTATTTTTTTTTTTAATGCAGTACCTGGGATTGAACTGAGGGGCAGTCTACCTCTGAGCTACACCTCCAGCCCTATTTTTTATTCTTTATTTTGAAATAGGGTCTCACTAAGTTACGGAGGGCCCCACTATGTTGCTGAGGCTGGCTGCGAACCTGCAATCCTCCTGTCTCAGCCTCCCAAGTAGAGGGGTTACAAGCATGTGCCACCATGCCTGCCTTCATACTGTCTCTTTCCAAAGACTACCTTTAGTTCTCATGTAACTTCCAAACGTCTTTGATATAGAATTTGTAATCAGAAGGGTCATTAAGTCTTGTGGGAAGACTGTCTAGGCAAACAAGTGACTCTTAGTTTTATAAAACTGACAAATAGGAGCTAGGGGTGTAGCACAGTGGTAGAGCATGTGCTTAGCATGGGCAAGGACCTGGGTTCAATCCCCAGCACCAAAACAAAAAAGCCAAAACCTATGGATGTGGTAGTGCATGTCTGTAATCCTAGTACTGGGGAGACTGAGTCAAAAGGATTGCATGTTTGAGGCTAGCCTTAGCAACTTAGTGAGGCCATGAGCAATATGGTGAGGACTTGTTTCAAAATAACAATTAAAATAGGGCTGGGGGTATAGCTTAGAGGTAGAACACCCCTAGGTTCAATCCCCAGTTATACAGACACACAAAAGTCAAAACCTTGGCCAGGCATGGTGGTACATGCCTGTAATCCCAGTATTTGGGAAGCTAAAACAGGAAGATTGCAGGTTTGAGGCCAGCCTCAGCAACTTTGTGAGACCTTTTTAAAAATAAAAACTAAGCTGGGTGTGGTGGCGCACGCTTGTAATCCCAGCATTTGGGAGGCTGAGATTGGAGGATCCAGGTTCGCAGCCAGCCCCAGCTACCTAGGAGGCATTCTGCAACTTAGTGAGACCCTGTTTCAAAATAAAGAATAAAAAGTAGGGCTGGGGGTGTAGCTCAGAGGTACAATGCCCCTGATTTCAATCCCCAGTACCGCAAAAAAAAAAGGGGGGGGGTTTGGGTATAGCTCAGAGGTAGAATGCCCCTGGGATCAATCCCGTCTGTGTCTGTCTGTCTCTGTCTCTCTCTGTCTCTCTGTCTCTCTGTCTCTGTCTCTCTCTCTCTCTCTCTCTCTCTCTCTCTCTCTCTCTCTCTCTCACACTCACACACACACACACACACACACACACATACACACACACAATGCCAAAACTAAAAACTGATGCATATATAAAATTTTAAACATACATAAAAGTAGAATAGTTAAGTCATTGATGTTGCTTTGTCTCATGAGTTCTCTTTTAACCTGAGCACCAAATAATTCTAATTATTAAAAGATATAGTATGGTGGTGCATGCTTATAATCCCAGTACTTGGTTGGCTGAGACAGGAAGATTGCAGGTTCAAGGACAGCCTTAGCAAGTAGTGAGACTCTCATCAACCTAGCAAAACCTTGTTTCAGAATAAAATAAAATAGGGCTGGGGATGTAGCTTGGAGGTAGAATGCCCGTGAGTTCAATCCCCAGTACCAAAAAAAAAAAAAAGATACAGTTCATTATATTCTAAATATTTCAGGCATAGTTTGCGAAGTTAAATTTGATAAAGCTAATAGATATTTAAGAAGTGGCTTAAGGGCTTAAGCGAAAATGTAAATCACACTCTATCTTCAGTAGGAGGCTAGGGAGAATGTACCCTCTATCAAGTTATTTTGGATAGTGTTTATAGATTAATAAATCAAGGTTTCAAACAATGAAGTAACATGCTTGAAATACACAGTAGCTTTTGAATCACTTTGTAGCCCTGTCACATAAACAAGTTATAGTTTCAAAGACTTTCTTTTTCATAAAGGGTTTATATGTGTATATGTTGCTGGGAATTGAACCCAGGACTTCACACATACTATATACATACTCTGTCACTGAGCTACATCCCTAGCCCAAGCAGTGTATATGTATTTTAAATACTTTTATTTGGTTCATTATAATTACACATCATACTGAAGTGTAGAGTGATAGAAACATATGTGAACACAATTGGCCAAGGGGTGTGTGTGTGTGTGTGTGTGTGTGTGTGTGTGTGTGTGTTTTGCAGTACTGGTGATTAAGCCCCGGGGCATTCTACCTCTGAGCTACACTTCCAGCCCTAAGTAGCTGAGTTTGGCTATGGAACCTGTCTCAGCTTCCCAAGTACTGGGATTACAAGCATGTGCCACCCAGCATATCAGTATATTTTTAATATCCTTGATAATGATAGTTTGTGTTTATCTTTTTTGTTTGTTTGTTTGTTTTCTCGGTACTGGGGATTGAACTCAGGGGTGTTCTACCTCTGAGATATACCCCCAGCCCTATTTTTTATTCTTTATTTTGAAACCGAGTCTCACTAAGTTGTGGAGTGCCTCACTAGGTAGCTGAGGCTGGCCGTGAACCCGGATCCTCCGGTCTCAGCCTCCCGAATGCTGGGATTACAAGCGTGTGCCACCACGCCCGGCGTGTTTATCTTTTAAGGAAACCAATGTGCTTCTGTCTTACTCTGGAATGGAAGGAAAAGAAACATTAAAAATTATTAAGTTAGAAGGGATGGAATAAAGAATAGCATTTAGGGGTAGCTTTGTGTTATAGTGTGTTCCTTAATTCTTAAAAAGTAGGCAGCCATGAAATTTTTGGAACTCTTCAATTATGACTGGTGATGGGAGTTTGAGGGAGGGCTTCTAGGATACTGTTTTATGTTCTGGTTTTGGTCTGGTGGTGGACACCTGGTGTGTTTGGTTTATGAAAATTCATTAAGTCATATACTTGTGATATGTGTACTTCTACTGTGTTGTATATTATTATACTTCAGTAAAATTTTTTTAAAAAAGCATATAGTTGAAGTTGTCTTGGCTTATTGTGTATCTTCAGGGAAAACCAACCATTTTGTGTTTGAGATTTTACCCTCAGTGGAAGCTTTCTGCTTGCTTGTTCCTGGGTCCATGTGACCTGACATAGTGAGATTACCTTCCTGTCTCAGCTTTTCTTCCTTCTTTTCTTTGCTGCTCTAATGACTCCAATGATCCTTTTTGTTGTTCTCACTGGCACAGTAGAAATTTCTCATAATACCCTGCTGTAGTGTGCTGTGTCTTTCAATATACCTTTCATATCTTTAATTTTTTTTGTTGTTTTGTTTGTTTGTTTTGCGGTACTGGGGATTGAACTCAGGGGCATTCTACCTCCAAGCTATACCCCCAGCCCTATTTTTTTACTCTTTATTTTGGAACAGGGTCTCACTAAGTTGTGGAGTGCCTCACTAGGTAGCTGAGGCTGGCCGCGAACCTGGATCCTCTGACCTAAGCCTCCCAAATGCTGGAATTACAAGCGTGCGCCACCACACCCGGCTCCTTTTCATATCTTTATGATAGCATGTTAATATTTAACATGTAACTGTCATTGTGTGTAGAGAGAGTATGTCCCCAAAGTTTTACAACTACATAAGTGAGACCTTGTTTCAAAATAAAATAGGATGGAGGTAGAATGCCTCTGGGTCCAAGCCTCAGCACCAAAAAAACTCCCCAAAACTAATAATAAGCTAGGCATGGTGATACAAGCCTGTAATCCCAGTACTTTAGAGGCTGAAATAGGAGGATCACAGGTTTAAAGCCAGCTTCAGCAACTTAGTGAGACCCTGTTTCCAAATAAAAAATAAAATTGGTCTGGGGATGTAGTTTGTTGGTAGAATGCCCTTGAGTTCAATCCCCAGCACTAAATAATAATAATAATACAATAATAGTAATAAATAGGACTGGGGTATAGCTTAGAGGTATTAAACTATCCTGGGTTCAACTTCAGTACCCAAAAAATATAAATAAATAATTAAATAAACCAAGAGTGTTTTCAGTTTGTGGCTCAGATATATTTCATTGGGGGAGCTATAACCACTTTATGAGAGTAAAAATTTCTGAGCCTATCCTGAAAATACTTGTTCAGCTGGACATAGGGGCACATACCTGTAATCCCAGTACTTGAGAGGCTAAGACAGAAGGATTGTGGATTTGTGGACAGTCTTAGCAATATAGCGAGACTTTCAGCAACCAGATAGACCTTGTTTCAAAACAAAAAAATAAAAAGGGCTTGGGGTATAACTCAGAGGTAGAATACCCCTTGGTTCAATCCCCAGTTACCCCCCCCCCCAAAAAAAGAACATATTTGTTAAGATAAAACCATAGATACCAGTTTTCACAAGCCGAGGATACATTGTAATTTACAGAAAAGTTGGAAAGTTTTTTTAAGTACTGGGTATTGAACCCAGGGGCATTCTACCTTCGAACTACACCTCCCAGCCCCATTTTTTATACTTTATTTTGAAACAGAGTCTCATTGAGTTGCGGAGTGCCTCACTAAGTAGCTGAGGCTGGCCGAGAACCCTGATCCTCTGGTCTCAGCCTCCCAAATGTTGGGTACAAGCATGTGCCACCACACCTGGCTGATAATATATTCTTAAATGCATATCCTTTATCCACTTTTCTGTGATGTTACTGTCTTACATAACTAACTATCAAAGCCAGGAAATTACGCCAGGTATAGTGGTGCATGCCTGTAATCTCAGTATTTGGGAAGCTGAGACAGGAGGATCTCAGGTTTGAGGCCAGTCTGAATGACTTAATGAGGACTTAAGAAACAGTGAGACGTGAGACCCTCTTTTATAGTAAAAAATAAAAAAATGGGAATGTAGCTCAGAGGTAGAATGTCCCTGAGTTTAATTCCCAGTACCAAAAATAAATAATCCAGAAAATTTTATTGATATACTACTAACTGTAGTCCTTAACCAAATTCCAGCAGTGTTTCTATTGAAACTCTTTTTGTGGCTTGGGGTCTTATCTAGGATCCTCCATTGCATTTAGTTATTATGTTGACTCAGGCTCCTACAGTCTATAATTGTCTCTAATCTTTATTTGGCTTTCATGACATTTACACTTATGAAGATTTTTGATCATTTATTATTTTGAACATGTGTGTGTGTGTGTGTGTGTGTGTGTGTGTGTGTGTGTGTGGTACTGGGGATTGAACCCAGGAACATTCTACCTCTGAGCTACATCCCCAGTCCTATTTTTTATTCTTTATTTTGAAACAGAGTCTCACTAAGTAGCTGAGGCTGGCCACGAACCCAGATCCTCCTGTCTCAGCCTCCCAAATACTGGGATTACAAGTGTGTGTCACCATGCCTGGCTCTATTTTGAACATTCTTGAATTTTAGTTTGTCTGATACTTTCTCATGATTTGAATTTAGAGTATACATTTTGGGAAAAGATACTGTGTCCTTAGTACATCATCTCAATGAGTCATAATATTATATCTTTTTTGTGTGTGTGGTACTAGGGGTGGAACCCAGGAGCATTCTACCTCTGAGCTATACCCACCACCACCCTAGCCCCATTTTATTCTTTATTTTGAAACACGTTCTCACTAAGTTGCAGAGGGCCATGAACCTGCAGTCCTCCTGTCTCAATCTCCCATGTAATGGGATTACGAGCGTGTGCCACCACTCCCAGCTTCATTATATCTTATTACTGGTTATGTTGGTCTTGATCACTAGATTAGGGTGACTGTTTGTGGTACTGGGGATGGAATCCAGAGGCATTCTACCTCTGATCTATACACCCAGTCCTATTTTATTTTGCAACAGGGTCTCACTAAATTGCTGAGGCTGGCATCGAACCTGTGATCCTGTTTCAGTCTCCCATGTACTAGGATTACAGGAGTGCACCATCATTCCTGACTTTAGGGTAACTTCTATTAGATTTCTCCAAAAGTTGCTATTTTTCTTTTTGTAGTTGGTAAATAATCTTGGGGAGACATTTTGACACTATGCAAATCTTATTTCTCTTCCAGGAAATTGAGAGAACTTTTTTTTTTTTTTTGCGGTACTGGGGATTGAACCCAGGGGCATTCTACCTCCGAGCTACACCACCAGTCCTATCTTTTATTCTTTATTTTGAAACAGGGTCTCACCAAGTTGCAGAGGGCCTTACTTAGTACCTAAGGCTGGCTGTGAACCAGGATCCTCTGGTCTCAGCCTCCCAAGTACTAGGATTACAAGCATGCGCCACCACACCCAGCTGAGAGAACTTTTTATACCATGCTGTCCTATCGTTCAATTTTAAGAAAATGTCTGTCATATACTCCCAAGCCTGAATAG
Organism: Graphiurus murinus; assembly: GCA_004027655.1. Lineage (NCBI taxonomy): Eukaryota > Metazoa > Chordata > Mammalia > Rodentia > Gliridae > Graphiurus > Graphiurus murinus. The sequence goes on from PVLC010031061.1 coordinate 8,261, forward strand.
CCATAGTTTGTCAGACATTTTTTCACATGGAACCCGTAATCTGTGGGATAAAAAAAAAAAACCTAGTACAGCTTGCAGCTCAGTTACACCAGTGCTCTTCCTCTAGGCACCTTTCTCCTTGTGCAGCACAAGTACTGTAGGAGTGCATCTTGTTTTTCACATAGACTGTTTAAGAATGCCTATTACAGTACTACAAAAACAAAGCTAGGTGTGTTGGCACACTCCTTTAATTGGGCTGAGATGGGAGGATTGCAGGTTTTCGGCCAGCCTCATCAAGTTAGGTCTGGAGGTTTAATTCAGAGGTAGTCCCTGGGTTCAATCCCCTCAAAAAAAAAAAAAATTCACACACATAAGAATGCCTATTGTTAAGCCGGGTGTGGTGGCACACGCAGCATTTGGGAGGCTGAAACTAGAGGATCCGGGTTCTCCGCCAGCCTCAGCTACCTAGTGAGGCACTCTGCAACTTAATGAGACCTGGTTTCAAAATAAAGAATAAAAAATAGGGCTGGTGTAATCCCAGCATTCGGGAGGCTGAGACCGGAGGATCTGGGTTCTCGGCCAGCCTCAGCTACCTAGTGAGGCACTCCGCAACTTAGTGAGACTCGGTTTCAAAATAAAGAATAAAAAAAAATAGGGCTGGGGGTATAGCTCGGAGGTAGAATGCTCCTGAGTTCAATCCCCAGTACTGCAAAAAAAAAAAAAAAAAGAATGCCTATTGTTTTTTTTTTTTTTTTTTTTGCGGTTTTCAAGGACATTCTTGTTTGTTTTTGGTTTGGTTTGGTTTGGTTTGGTTTGGTTTTACTAGGGTTTGAACCCAAGGGCATTCCACCTCTAAGGTAACACTCCCAGCTCTATTTTATTTTTTATTTTGAAATAGGGTCTCATTTAGTTGTGGAGAGCCTCCCTAAGTTGTTGAGACTGGCTATGAACCTGTGATCTTCCTGTCTCAGATTGCCAAGTACTGGGATTACAGGTATGTGCCACCATGCCCAGCTTTACTTTTTTAAATTACATTTTATTTTATTATTATCATATTTATTTATTTATTTATTTAGCAGGACTAGTGATTGATCCCAGGGCATTCTACCTCCTAGCTACACCCCCCAGCCCTATTTTTATTCTTCATTTTGAAACGGGGTTCTCACTAAGTTGAGGAGGGCCTGACTAAGTAGCTGAGGCTGGCTGCAAACTTGGATCCTCTGGACTCAGCCTCTCAAGTACTATGATTACAACCGTGCACCACCGCACCCAGCCTTTACTTTTATTTTGAAACAGGGTCTCACTAAGTTGCTGAGAGTCTTGCTATGTTACTGAGGCTGGTCTTGAACCTGTGATCTTCAACCTTCCAAGTACTGGGATTACAGATGTGCAGCATCATGCCTGGCTTTCTCATTATTTTGACTTCCAATACCATAGGTTTGTTTTATCTGCTTTTGAAATTTCCAAAGCTAGAACCAATAAAATATATTCCTTTGGGAATGCTTCTTTTCATTCTACATTATATGTTTAAGATTTACTTACTGATTTTGAATGTAGCTGTGCCTTTTTTGGTTGCTATATAATATTTACTGCACAAATATGCTGTAATATTTTTATCTGTTCTAGTGTTGATGGACATTTGAGTTGATGAACATATATATGTTTATCTGTTGGTTATATCCCTGAATATAAATTTGGATCATGGATTATACTTATTTAGCTCTAGAATTTATTGCCACACTGTATTCCAAAGTGATTTTTCCTGTTTGTAAGCTTGAATTATGAATAGTGTGTGTGTGGGGGGGGGGCTGGGAATTCAACCCAGGGCTTTGCGTGTGCAGGGCAAGCACTCTACCACTTAGCTACCCCATTATTCCCCAAATTAATACACAAAAATATTTTCACACCCTCAAAGCACATATATATTCATGTGTAAATTATTTATATATTTATATATATTTATAACTTTGTACTCATACTTTTCATTTAAAACTTTTTTCCTGGGAAGGAAAGGGCAGGAAACACACACACACACACACATATACATGTATATGTGTATACATGTATATATATATTGTATATATGTGTATACATGTGTATATGTATATATGTGTATATGTTGTGTGTATGTGTATACATGTGTATATGTATATATGTGTATATATTGTATGTATGTGTATACATGTATATATATATATATATATTGTGGTACTGAAGATTGAACCCAGGGACATTTTACCTCTTAACTACATTCCTAGCCATTTTGATTTTTTATTTTGAAACAGTCTCACTAGGTTGCTGAGAGTCTTACTAAATTGCCTAGTTTGATTTCAAACCTACAATCCTCCTGTCTCAGCCTCCCAAGTACTGGGAGTACAGGCATGCGCAACCATGTCTGGCTTCTGGGTGAATACTTGGTCCTTAATAATGGCACATGTTTTCAGGGGCTATTTCATGCATGACGCATTTGATTTCGTTGGTAGGATCATTTTGCATGTATCTTTCACTAGCATGTGGATAAACTATTAAAAATCATCTGAAACAGGAATTTCAAAGCTTAAAAAAACTCTCTACTCTAGAGTTTCTATGTGAATTAAGCTAGTGTCCAAAGGATAGGCATTCTAAGGACCTTCTGCTTATAACTAAAAGTAATTAACATCATAAATTCAGTTTTCATCTAAAAAGTTGAGTTTCTCATCAATCATTGCTATTCCATTGGCTATGTTAGAAGAAGGTAACAGGGCTCCTAATCAAAGAGTATATTAACTCTTTTAACTGGAAAAGCGTATATTCAATACTTTCACGCAAATCAGCCTAATAGGACCAGAAAATTAGGTTAAGAAAGAGGAGGCAGATAAATCATCATGTTCTCAATGTAGGTTCAAATTAAGCCTGACCAAAGGTAAGACAGAAAGTAGATTAGAGCCCAAATTGAAAATTAATTTTACTTTGGTTTTAGTTTTTTGTTTCTTGCATTACTGGAGAGAGAGAGAGACACACACACACACACACACACACACACACACACACACACACACACACACACACACACTTCTTAGCCCAATACATTTTTTTTTTTTGGTTTTTTTTTTTTTTTTGGCGATACTGGGGATTGAACTCAGGGGCATTCTACCTCCAAGCTATACCCCCAGCCCCATTTTTTATTCTTTATTTTGAAACAAGGTCTCACTAAGTTGCGGAGTGCCTCACTAGGTAGTTGAGGCTGGCCGCGAACCCGTATCCTCCGGTCTCAGCCTCCCGAATGCTGGGATTACAAGCGTGCGCCACCATGCCCGGCTCAGCCCAATACATTTTAAAAATGAAATATCACACACACACACACACACACACACACACACACTTCTTAGCCCAATACATTTTAAAAATGAAATTACACACACACACACACACACACACTTCTTAGCCCAATACATTTTAAAAATGAAATGGCCCAGAAACTGAATATGGTGATTAGTTGGCAACTGACTGTATATGTTTATAGAAATTATGAGTTGTTGTTTTCCTTAGATGATGACTCATGCTGAAGGACAACAAAGAGACTTAATTAGACGAATTGAATGCCTTCCTGCTTCTGGCCTTCTTAGTTCCTTGGACCAGGATCTCTTAATGCTCAAAGCTACTTCCATGGCAACTATGAACTGCTTAAATGACTGCTTTCATATTCTCCAGTTGCAGCATGCATCCCATCAAAAGGGCTCATTGCCTTCAGGTAAGTTAGAGATAAAGGTAGAGCTCAACACTGAGAGCCAACACATGGAAAGGACTGCGTTTATCATCCCAACTCCAGAAAATCTCAAAAAAGAAAACCAGAGAGCCTCTTGGTTTTTAATTATCACACTAATGTTATACAAATTCTTCATAATTGTGACCTTTATTGAACTAAAATAAGTATACGGCTGGGCATAGTGGCGCACACTTGTCGTCCCAGTTCTTGGGAGGCTGAAACAGGAGGATTGCAGGTTCAAGGACACCCTGAGCAAATAGTGACTCTGATCAACCTAACGAGACCCTGTGTTAAAATCAAAATAAAATAGGCTTGGGAGTGTATCCCTGGGTTCAATCTCCAGTACCACAAAAAATAAGTAAATAAATAAAAGGTCTTGGAAAGACAGAGGAAGCTACAAAGATCAATTAGTTTAAGGGGAAGTAGATGAGAGGGCATTCCAAAGAGATAGCTTAAATTTGAGTTGTAAACATGGATTAGTGCTTTGTAAGAATTCTAAGTAGTGTACTATAAGTTTTCTAATAATAAAAGCAATGCACTCATTATAGAAAATTTATAAACTACCTTAGAGTTGAAAGTTAAACAAAAAAACATGCATTTTCCTACCAATCAGAACCACCACTGTTAACATATTAGTATACTTCCTTCCCCCCAGGTTTCTCTTTTTTCTTCTTGCATTTTATTTTGCATTCTTGATCTTAGAAAATTAAATATATTTTTAAGGTTTTTGTTTGTTTTTGTCTTGGTACTGGAGATTAAACCTAGAGGCATTCTACCTCCAAGTTACACCCTCAGCCCGATTTTATTTCTTTTTTTTTTTTTTTTTCGGTACTGGGGATTGAACTCAGGGGCATTCTACCTCTGAGCTATACCCCCAGCCCTATTTTTTATTCTTTATTTTGAAACCGAGTCTCACTAAGTTGTGGAGTGCCTCACTAGGTAGATGAGACTGGCTGCGAACCTGGATCCTCCGGTCTCAGCCTCCTGAATGCTGAGATTACAAGCGTGTGCCACCATGCCCGGCTCAATTTTATTTATTTTTATGTGTGTGTGGGGGGGGTGCTGGGGATTGAACCCAGGGGCATTCTACCTCTGAGCTACACCCCTAATCCTATTTTTTTCATTCTTTATTTTTGAAACAGGGTCTCACTAAGTTGTAGAGAGCCTCACTAAGGGTCTCACTAAGTTGCAGAGAGGCTGGCCACAAACGCAGATCCTCTGTTCTCAGCTTCCCAAGTACTGGGATTACAAGTGTGTACCACCACACCCGGCCCAATTTTATTTCTTTATTTGGGGCAGGGTCTCACTAGGTTCTTGCTATATTGACCAAGGATGGCTTTGAACCTACAATCCTCCTGTTTCAAGCCTCCCTAGTACTGTGATTACAGGCGTGCACCACCATGCCTAGCATTTTTTTTTGTGTGTGTGTGGTACTGGGGTTTGAACTCGGGAGGCATTCTACCTCCGAGCTATACCCCCAGCCCTATTTTTTATTCTTTATTTTGAAACCGGGTCTCCCTAAGTTGCGGAGTGCCTCACTAGGTAGCTGAGGCTGGCCAAGAAACCGGATTCTCCGATCTCAGCCTCCCAAATGCTAGGATTACAAGCATGTGCCACCACGCCCGGCATACGCCCAGCATTTTTTGAGTTTATGTCTTACGTTTTTCATGTTGTCTGTTTTTGATAAAATTTTTATTAGTTGCATTATATAACTTAGGGAACAAATGTACTTTGGTTTTGATTTAACTATGCTGATTGTCTTTCTTATTTTGAAACAGGAGGTCTCACTAAGTTGCAGAGGGCCTCGCCAAATTGCCAAGGCTGGCTTTGAACCTGTGATCCTCCTGTCTCAGCCTCCTAAGTACTGGGATTACAAGTGTGCACCATCATGTCTGGCTAATGCTACTTAATTTTTTAAAAAAGTAAATCAAGTTGCACAATGCTAGACACTAGATTAGATTCTCAATAGTTACTATATTAACTACTATGTAATTTAAAAAATTTGTAGAAGTTTCTTTTTTTTTGCAGTACTGGGAGTTGAACTCAGGGGCATTCTACCTCCGAGCTATACCCCCAGCCCTATTTTTTATTCTTTATTTTGAAACCGAGTCTCACTAAGTTGCGGAGTGCCTCACTAGGTAGCTGAGGCTGGCCGCGAACCCGGATCCTCCGGTCTCAGCCTCCCGAATGCTGGGATTACAAGCGTGTGCCACCACGCCCGGCTTAGAAGTTTCATTTTTGTGGTTTAAATGACTCCATTAATCTGGGCACAGTGGCTTATGCCTATAATTTCAGTACTTGGGAGATGGGAACAGGAGAATATCAGGTTCAAGGTCAGCATGCACCAATTTAATAAGACCCTGTTTCAAAATAAAAATAAGAAGGGCTAGGGGTGTAGCTCAGAGGTAGAACACCCCTGGGGCCAATCCCCAGTATCACAAAAAATTTAATTAATTGATTCATTGATTAACTCATTTTGTTCTATTGTCCCAGATACATACTTATAAAAACTTTAATATAGCTGGGTGTGGTGGTGCATGCTTGTAATCCCAGCACTTGGGAGGCTGAGAAAGGAGGATCACATGATCACGGCCAGCCTCAGCTAGTTAGTGAGGCCCTCCGCAACTTAGTGAGACCCTATTTCAAAATAAAGAATAAAAAATAGGGCTGCGGTGTAGCTCAGAGGTAGAATGCCCCTGAGTTAAATTCCCAGTACTGCAAAAAACACAACACTTTAATGTAGTACATAATTACATAATGATAACAGGAATATAATTATAATATAACAATATGTAAACTCTAGATTATTATTTCCAACTATTCAAATGTACCTGTGTCAAATTCCTTGAAGTGTTCATGAAATTGAAAACTTGGGACTTAATGGGTTTAATACACAATCTTTATTTTTACATGTTTGTTTCATGATCAAGGAAGCATTTCTAATATAAATTTGCTTTTTTGCATCGGGCACGATGGTCCATGCCTATAATCCTGCTGTTAGGGAGGCTGAGACAGAAGGATCACAAGTTCGAGGCCAGCCTGAGCAAATAGAAGACCCTATTTCAAAATAAAATAGGGCTGGTGGTATAGCTCAGAAGAATACCTCTGGTTCAATCCTCAGTACTCCCCCCCCCACACACACACATTTTTTTTTGCATTTTTTAACTACAAAAGGGAAACACATTGTAAACTTTGTGAAAGTATTTAAAATGAAAGTTATTCTCATGTACCACTGTTTTTTTGGAGGAGAGGCTTGTACATATTTGAGGACATTAATTAACTTATTGGTATTTCACAATGTAAATTGTCATCTTTTCCAATTATGTATAGAAATTTATTAAATTACTTGAGGATGCAAAAATAACTTAAAAAACTAATTACCTAGCCGGGCATGGTGGCGCACGCTTGTAATCCCAGCATTTGGGAAGCTGAGACCGGAGGATCTGGGTTCGCAGCCGGCCTCAGCTATCTAGTGAGACCTTCTGCAACTTAGTGAGACCCTGTTTCAAAATAAAGAATAAAAAGCAGGGCTATGGGTATAGGTCGGAGGTAGAATGCCCCTGGACTCCATCCCCAGTACTGTTAAAAAAAAAACAAAAACAAAAACTAATTACCTTTCCATTCAAATTTTTAAGAACAGTAAAATCTATTAGTAATCTAATAACACAAGAATAGTAAAGTCTAAGTTCAAGTTAATGTTTAGTACTATAAAGTCTTAATATATATGTTATCCAAAAACTACACAGTGATCATTGATTTAAAGGGGACCTGAGATTAAGTTATTGATTTGATAAATGGTTTTGTTATGATTTCCAGTCAGTTGAATGCTCTCTTAAAATGGGTCCTTTATTTTATTTATTTGTTTGTTTGTTTGTTTATTTTTTAGTTTTACTGGGGAATAACTCAGGGGCATTCTACCTCCGAGCTACACTCCCAGCCCTATTTTATTTTTATTTTGAAACAGGGTCTTGCAGCCAGGTGTGGTGACTAGTGGCGCATGCTTGTAATCCCAGTACTTGGAAGGCTGAGACCGGAGTTCTTGGCCAGCCTCAGCTACTTAGTGAGGCCCTCCGCAACTTAGTGAGACCTGGTTTCAAAAAAAAAGACTAAAAAGTAGGGCTGGAGATGTAGCTCGGAGGTAGAATGCCCCTGTGTTCAATCCCTAGTACCAGAAAAAAAAGAAAGAAACGGTCTTTCTAGGTTGATGAGAGTCTCACTACTTGCTGAGGCTGTCCTTGAACATGCAATCCTCCTGTCTCAGCCTCCCAAGTACTGGGATTACGAGCATGTGTTACCATACCTGGCAAAATGGGTCTTTTAATTAGTCTTCATGTATGTTGTATTTTTGAAGGAAGGAAATCTGGCTATTGGTATTCAAAAGAAACATTTAAAGTAGAAGCAAAGTGTTTGATTTTTTTGGAATTTTGAACTCATCCAGGGCATTTCTCCAGTCATGAGTCCCCTCAGTGCCAAGTGAGACTTGTTCACAAGGCAAGATGTTCTGGTAGCCTAGTGGGTACTTTGTAATTAGTCCTCCACTGAAAAAACATTATTCATTTATTTATTTATTTATTTATTTATTTATTTATTTATTTATTTATTTATTTATTTTTGCAGTCATGGGAATTGAACCCAGAGGATTCTACTTCAGAGCTACACCCCCAGCTGTATTTTTTATTCTTTATTTTGAAACCAGGGTCTCACAGGTTGTGGAGGGCCTCACTAAGTAGCTGAGAATGGCTATGAACCTATGATCCTCTTGTCTCAGCCTCCCAAGTACTGGGATTACAAGCGTGCGCTACCACGCCCAATTCCTCCACTGAAATTTTGGGTATTGTCAACAGACTAATTCCTTACTCTTACAAATTTCTGCTGTAGTAGCTAGAGTATCCTTTACTATATAACCTAGCTTCCGAGAAACCTAGATCATCCTCTGAAATCAAGTGGAACATTTTCCATTATTAATTAGGAATAGAATCCACTTTGTTAAACTAGTTGAAGGTAACAAGATACCTTTGAATCATTAACTGAGATGACAGGCCTCCAAATGTGACCATCTTTCACTAGACCTACTATTATTTATTCAATAGAGGAGTCTTTCAGTTTAAAAGTTATATAGGGCTTTTTTTATGATTAAGGGGGAAAAAAAGGACATGTCTGTGTAGTTCTTAATCTAGGTTAAGGGGTTATTTTGATTGGTTAGAAAATTACAATTACAAATTAAAACATTGTTTCACCGTCCCAGATGCCTGGCCCTCCAAGATGTAGCTGCGTCCTTTCTGATGAGTAGCAGGATGTAGTTCATACAGAGTGGAAAGCAAAGCAGATGACCAGAACAATCTCATGGCCCACAGGCTTGCCCAGGAAGCACAGCAGTCCTGATCAGGGTTGGCTTCTTGTAAATAGTGTCTGGTTTCAAGTTGCAGGCTCCAATGTAAATACCCAATCATGGTGCTCATGCTAATGAGACACTTGTGGCAGTCTTTCAGGGTCATTTAACAGTTGAATTGTTTTTAGGCTTGTAGGCTCAAAACACAATTGTTTAATAAAGTCCACATCTACTGAACTCTCCAGATTATGAGCAACTTTCAGCAAAAGTTTTCTCTTACTTCATCAGGAACGACAATCGAGTGGTTAGAACCAAAGATACCTTTATCAAACCACTATAAAAATGGAGCTGATCAACCCTTTGCAACTGAGCACAGTAAGCCTGTGGCAGTCCTGGAAGAGCAGTCTGTTGCAGAATCTGGACTCTTAGCAAGGGTAAGGTAAAATAAAATATGGTGGGGTTTTTTTTCCTGTGAAACTGGGGATTGAACACAGGGCGTTCTACTGCTGAGTCACATCCCCAGCCCCATTTTATTTATTATTTGAAACAGGGTCTCACTAAGTTGTGGAGGGCCTCATTAAATTGCTGAGGCTGGCTTGTGAACCTGTGAGCCTCCTGACTCGGCCTCCCAAGTACTGGAATTAAAAGGGTGCGCCACCATGCCCAATTTGAAATATCATTTTGATGCACAAAATTAAGGATCACTGAAAAGGTTTAATTTCCTCTCTGTTGTTTTAGGCATATTAGTCAACATGACACCAGAGCAGCACTTTTATAGATTCTAACATTGTTGCTCTACTGTAAACTGCATTTGCATTAGAAGTCTCTTGTATTAAATTTGAACATATTGTATTTTTCAGGTTATATCATACACCCTTTTTGGTTTCAGTTTACTTTTTTGTGTGTGTATGTGTGGTCTTGAGAATTGAACCTGAAGGGATTCTACGTCTAAGCTACACCCCTAGTCCTATTTTTTTTATTTCTTATTTGGAAACAGGGTCTCACTAAGTTGCTGAGGCTGACCACAAAGCTGTGATCTTCCTGTCTCAGCCTCCCAAGTACTGAGATTTCAGGTGTGCACCACCACAATCAGTTTAGTTTACTTTTGCTTGATAAAAATACACTTTAAAAAATTGAAGTTTGCACATTTTTCTTTTTCTAGAAAATTAAAGATTATTTGCACAATGTTTTTTATATTTGTAACTGCATTATCTTAACTACATTGTTTAAGTTTACTACTATAGAAGCTTTTGATAGTAAGCACTTTACTAAGCTAGTTGTTTCAAATATTACTTTACTAAAATAGCACATGATCTTAGGATTTAATATTTTGATAAAGTATTATACATTCCACTATCTCCAAAGCTTGAGTTTTTTATTATATTCATAGATCTACCACTGTTACAAGGCAAATTGGTTTTTGCCTTTGTATTCACATCTGTTATTTCTATATAATTACGTAATTTTATTTTGAGTGAGTTTTACTTGCTACTTTCATAAGCAGTTTTTCAATGTTTTTCTGGCCTACATAATTAAAGTTTTTTTTTTTTTTTTTTTTTTTTTGCGGTACTGGGGATTGAACTCAGGGGCATTCTACCTCCAAGCTATACCCCCAGTACCATTTTTTTTATTCTTTATTTTGAAACCGAGTCTCACTAAGTTGCGGAGTGCCTCACTAGGTAGCTGAGGCTGGCCTCGAACCTGGATCCTCTGGTCTCAGCCTCCCAAATGCTGGGATTACAAG
>PVLC010031062.1:0-17899 GCA_004027655.1 Graphiurus murinus
CACGCTTGTAATCCCAGCATTCGGGAGGCTGAGACCGGAGGATTGGGGTTCGAGGCCAGCCTCAGCTGCCTAGTGAGGCACTCCACAACTTAGCGAGACCCGGTTTCAAAATAAAGTATAAAAAATAGGGCTGGGGGTGTAGCTCGGAGGTAGAATGCCCCTGAGTTCAATCCCCAGTACCGCAAAAAAAAAAAAAAAAGAAATGTGATATCAAACTCCTGTTTTTGTTTCCTAACATTTTGGCTTTGGGCTGAAAAAGATTTCCTTCAGGGAATTTTAGGGTGTACTATATAGTAATCTTATTTCCAAAAATATTTAATAAACTATTTAAAATTTCACATATGTTTTGTGCCTTTCATTACTCTTTTCTGTTTGCTTGTTCAAGTTTTAGGGAGGATATACATAAGCAAATAATAAATACTGTTTGTATTTAAGGCTTACTACATAAAGGTAATATGGCACTTTATAGATAGAAATGATTAAGAACATTGAACGAATTAAATAAAACACGAAAATAGATCTCCTTTGTGTTTTATTTTTAGATTTCCTCATTCTGTTTTATTTTTCTTGTTCAACTTTTTGATTGCTGCTACCTTCAATTTGGATAATTTTTTTCTCTTTTCATTTTAGTGAAATTAAAAGGATATAGGGTTCCTTTTAATTTCCCACATATGAAACTCACTGGCTTCTTTCCTAGTAGTAATTTTTTACCTAATGAATGTTTTTTTGGGAGGTAGCTTATCATTACTTTACTGTTATACAGGATTTTATCAGAGGGTTAAGTCACAAAATGGATTAATGATTGATGACGATGATGTAACTCTTACAAAAATTACTGTTTGTAGTAAGAAACTTATATCACCCATTCTCTAGAGTAGGTTTAAATTTATCAAAGAGTAAATAAAAATTTATTACTTATTTTAATATCAAATAATTAGATTCCCTTATAATTCTCCTGAGCATAGATATTTGGTGCTATATGGAAATATGATGGAGCTTAGTGGGAAAAGAATTTTTATTATTTTTTAAAATTTATTTATTTATTTTTAACTTGTGCATTGTAATCATACATCTTTGTTAGATACGAGCTGGTAAAGGTAAAGGCATACATGCACACATTTCTCATTTAACCCTTTCCCAATTCCCACCTTCTCCCTCCTACTCAAGTTCAGTTTAGGGATTGACTTTGATGTGTTCATGAAAGTACATCATGCTCATTAAGGTTCCCCCCCCCATCACCTTCCGTTAAGTCAAATTCTTTGCTCACCTAAGGATTCTCCTTATTCGTCTGGAGTCCCTCTTATATCCCATTTTCTTCCTAGCTTCCACATATTAGGGAGAGCATACAATTTTTTACTTTTCATGACTGACTAATCTCACTTAACATAATGTTTTCCAGTTGCATCCATTTCCCTGCAAAGAACATGATTTTGTTCTTTATGGCTGAGTAAAATTCCATTGTGTACATATCCCATAGTTTTGTAATCCATTCATCCGTCAATGGACATCTTGGCTGGTTCCATATTTTGGCAATTGTAAATTGTGCAGCTATAAACTAGGTACACATGCATTGGTCTGATAGTTTGGTTTCCGTTCTTTTGGGTAGATACCCAGAAGTGGTATTGCTGGATCATATGGTAGGTTCATTCCCATTTGTCTGAGGATCCTCCATACTGTTTTCCAAAGTGGTTGCACTAATTTGCAATCCCACCAACAGTGTATTAGGGTTCCAACTTCTCCACACCCTCGCCAGCATTTGTTGTTGTTTGTGTTCTTGATAGTTGCCATTCTGATTGGAGTTAGGTGAAATCTCAAGGTAGTTTTGATTTGCATCTCTCTGATTGCTAATGATGTTGAGCATGGGAAAAGGATTTTTAATAAATGGAATAATGAAGTAGGCTTGTGGTATGACATTATCAAGATTCCTAATGTGATGATAAAGCTATGTATCATCTGAGCCCTGACACAAACTTAGGATGTGTGCAGTCTTTTAGTTATACATAGGCAAGTAAAGGAAATAATCTTCTTTATTTACATCTTCATTTACCTACCAGTTATATTACAGTGATGCTTTCTTGATTCCTACCAGTCTGAGAATAGTTCCTTGTTTTTCAGTCAAGTTGGCCTGCTCACTTTTTATTCCTTATTATGATCCAGTTCAGCTGCATTCCTGATGAATTTTATAATTTCCATTGCATTTTTTCCTGGTCACTGAAATATTAGAACAGTGAATGTTTATAGATGTTTCTTTTCCAGATGGTCTAAGCACAAATTCAACTGGAGACCAAATTATTTAGTTAGGATTGAAGTTTTTCATAGTCATATTTTCACATTCACTTTTATAGGAAATGTTCAAGTATGTTTTAACCCTTCTCATTTCTCGTCCAATTCTAGTACCTTTTTTAACTTAGTTTTTAAAGGGGGAGAAAGGTGATTTCCTTTTATATGTTTTCTCTCTCAAAATTAAGTTATTTCATAAGAATGGAATCCATAGGGAAGAAGCTCTTAAAAGGATATATCTAAGATAATATTAGAGATGACATCTGAAATGTTACCTACGATGTCAGCACTTAAGTGTGAGCTCCACATTGCTGACATTTTCATTTATATGTTTAATTGTTGTTTTCTGGGTGCTCTGGAATAATGTCTGGCATATACATGCTCATTAAGCATTTTAAAAAAATATAGTTGAGTGATAATTCTTTTAAATATTTTCTGATAATAGATGTTCTTTGTTTTTTGTTCTCCATGTTCTCTAATACCTGCATTTAAAGATGACATTTATTTTCTCTTTCTCTATAAAATAATTTATTTCCCTGTGTATTAGTAATTTTTAAAATATCATGAGCACAAAATATTAAATTATTCCTTAAACAGGAAGTATTTGTATTATTTTTTTCAGAAGAGCTATTAGGGTATTTGAAAGGTCAATAGATTAGATAGTAATACTCACATTAAACATGTATCTGCATGAGAAAAAGAAAATATGTAAAAGTGTTTTAGTAGCTGTAAAATCATATAGGAATACAAAGTATTTTTATTCTTACTTAGTTTTATTCTTATCTCTGCTCAAAAGCTATGTATTCATTATCAGAACTTGTTAGTAAAATTGATCATATAAAATATATACATATATTTTAAGATCCTTTTTTTCATTGCCTGGCATAGGGTTTCCAGACACATGATAGCATGTAGACAAGAGTTAGGAAAAGTTGTATTTTACTTTTAGGAATTTTTTTAATCAAAATTTTCTTTTATGGCATAATATTTTATACTAACATGTTTTTCAAAGTCATGGAAGGAAATAATTTATTCAATGCCCTACATGTCTTCTTCACTTCAAAATAAACACATTTGTAAGTGTGAACCCGACCTTTACTACTAACCTTCTCTATGACCCTAAACCATTACTTTATTTCTCTAGGTCTCAGTTTTCAATTTTGCTGAGCAAAATGATATCTATCTTTCAGAGTCATGTGGAATAAAATAGGTAAATATAACCTTTAAGTATAAAAGTATAGAACCATATAGGCCTTTCATCATAGTGGTAGCCTGAGTCAGTATGGGAAACCGTAGCCACATACACATTCCAAACAAATATTAGATTAAATATTGTCCTATAAAAAGCAAACTAATAAGCACAGACACATTTCTGCTTGTGAATATAAGAAAAGGAAAACCTCCAATGCCATGTATGTAAAGGTATCTGAAAACCAAAGTAGATGATAGGAGCTAAGGATTAATTGTAGATTCATGGAATATATGAACTAGATATATACCTAATAATAATGATAATTATTTTGTGGCACTGGGGTTTCTAAGCTAATGTTTACCACTGAGCTACATCTTTGAGCCTAGTTATATGTCTAAATGCCTGTAATTATAATGCTTCAGTTGGACAGATTGTTGAGAATGCAGCTTTATTATGTAATTGTAGCTGAGCTCTCACTATAAGCAAAGGGACCTGGAAGAGTTATTCTGTTCATAAAATCATCTTAAAAATACTATTCTGTGGCCTGGGGATGCAGTATAAATCAGGCAAGTACCTAAGGATTATGAGTGAATAAGAGGCCCAAAAGAAGTCAGAACCCTAAGCTTATTTTATGTATGGATGGGAGTTGGGGAGAATTAAGATTGAACTCTTTGCCCCAATTGTAAAACCCATTTTAAGAAATATGCTTTCAAAACTAGTCTAGAATTGGTAAAACCTGTGGAGATTCCAAGAAAGGTAAACAAATCATTAACCTTCACTTAAGACCACATATTTTGGCCAGAGGAGAGTCAGGCTCAAACATTACAAAGCATGGAAGGAGCAAAAGCAGAACAAAAACACTTCAGCAGATAGAAGAAACAATATCAGGAACAAAACATAAAGACCCACTTGGAAAAGATGTAAAATATATTTAACATGTTCTAATATTAAGGATGTGGGCTCCTTGAGGCTTCTGCCTAAGAGAGAACACACATTGTAGGATGAAGTTAGGAATTATTAATTTTTCTAGATTTTAAAACTATTTATACCGGACACGGTGGTGCACACTTGTAATCTAATTACTTGGGAGGCTGAGACTGGAAGACCTGAGTTCATGGCCAGCCTCAGCTACTTAGGGCCTCACTAAGAGGCCTGTTTCAAAATAAAGAATTTAAAAAATAGGGATGGAGGTGTAGCTCGGAGGTAGAATGCCCCTGGGTTCAGCCCCCAGTACCGAAAACAAAAACAGAAACAAAAACAAAAACAAAAAAACCCCCAAAAACAAAACCCACAAAACCAAAAAACAAAGAAAAAAACACAAAACCAAAAGAAAAAACTATTTACCCTTTCCTTCCCAATTCTTTTTCTTTCTACCTAATATTTTATTTCTTCTATCCTACTTAATCTCTCCTCTGTACCTCCAGATTTCAGTTCCTTAATATTAAGGCTTGATGAAAGGTGAAATTCCGTCTTCTATAACTGCTTCTGAGCTGATAAAGGGGCATTGGCCTAACCAAGGACTGGAAATCTCCTACTGATTGATCTAAAGGAGACAAGGGAGGTCAGATTTTTTGTTTGTTTGTTTGTTTGTTGGCCATAGAACTATCATTCTTTTATATCTGTAATCACAATGACTCCTCTCCTCACGAGATTCCTGAGATATTGAGTAAGCAAAGGATCCATAAAGAGGGACAAGATTAGATATCACCCAGCCACCACCCATTGATGCCAGAAACCTGAGGATTAAGAGGAAGTCCAGCCCTTGCCCCACCTCCTGGGTCCCCAATAAGAAAAGGATTGCAAAGATCCCAAGGGAGGTCCTCTCATGCTCTCAAGCTGGCCTGAGTTCTCTCTTGAATGTGTATCTCCACTTTTCCTAAATAAAACCTCTGTCTTTGTCTCTGAAAAAAAAAGTTCTAATATTTAAAGAAGGAATACTAATTTTTTTTGCATTACTACTAGGGAATACTTGAGGCAGGTTATTTTTGAAGTAAAGAGGTTTATTTAGCCGAGAGTTTTGGAGGTTGAAAATTTGTTGTTTCAGTCTTTGGTGAGGGTCTAATGGAAGATGGCGTGAAAACAGAGCATATGTAGGAGGAAGACATCACCTGTTGAAATACAAAGCCAGATATCAATTCAGGCTCACTCTTACAATAGTTCATTCTTGCAAGAAATAACTCAGAGTCCCATGTGAATTAGTTTAATTCCAAACGATAGCAGTAGGATATAGTAATAACAGCATATTGTAAAAAAAGAATAAAGAGAATATGTAGAATTTAAGATATAAAAAATACTTATTGGGCTTGGTATGTACTTCAGTGGTAGAGCACATGCTTAGCATGCTGAAGACCCTGGGTTTGATCTTCATTACAACACCCCCCCAAAAAATATGTATATATAGATATATACATATATCTCTATATATAGTAATTGAAATAAAAAGCTCAATGGAGGAGTAAAATATCAGATTTAAAGCTATTTAGAAAAGAACATTGGAAACCAGGTCTATAGTATCTATGTTTCATAGAGGAGATACTAAAAAAAAAAAATTTAGTTCCCTTCTCATTCCTTCCTTATTACTTTTTTAGCACATGAGATAAGAAGAATGAACTTCCCTTTTACTTAGTTTGATGCTGCCTATGAGTGAGAAATAGACTATAGACTTTTGAACAGTTGAGACAAGGAAGAAAGATATTGGAAAATACTGAGCTTATTAATCATTATAAGAAATTACTTATTTGGCTATGTGCTAAGAGAAGGTATAAAAATGGCAGTTTCTATGGTAATTTACAATGCATATATTTCATCTGAGTCTAATGTTTTTCAGATGAGATTTGAAACTAAATTTGGGCGTGGTGGCACACGCTTGTAATCCCAGCATTTGGGAGGCTGAGACCCGAGGATCTGGTTTCGCGGCCAGCCTCAGCTACTTAGTGAGGCCCTCCACAACTTAGTGAGACCCTGTTTCAAAATAAAGAATAAAAAATAGGGCTGGGGGTATAGCTTGGAGGTAGAATGCCTGTGAGTTCAATCCCTAGTACCGCAAAAAGAAAAAAAAAAAAAAGAAACTAAATTAATGTATTTTTCAAAAGACTAGTTCTTATGTTTGTTTGTTTGTTTCTTTATTTGTCTTTTTGGCACTAGGGATCAAAGCCAGAGCATTGTGCTTCCAATGGGGGTCCTTTGCTACTGATCTACATCTCAGCCCTCCATTTGTATTTCTTCTTTTTAGAAGTGTCTGTTCAGTTCAGTTGCTCATTTTCTGACTGGGTTATTATTCCTTTTTTGGTATTGTTTTTAAATTCTCTGTATATTTGAGATATTAGTTGTCTATCAGAGAGGTAGATGGCAAAGAAATCATCCCATTTTATAGGCTTTTTATTGAAACTTTTGATTTTTTTTCTTTGTTGTGCAGAACCTTTTTAATTTCATGCCATTCCATTTATTGATTATTGGTTTTATTTCCTGCTTTGGGGTCTTTTGAGGAAGTCTCTACCAGCACCTGTATATTGGAGAGTTGGTCTCATGTTTCTCGCAATTACAAAATTTCTTTTCTAACTTATAGATCTTTCATCTGTTTTGCATTGACTTTTATGCAGAGTGAGAGAATTGGGGTTTAATCTTGTTCTTCTACCTATATATGTTCAATTTTCCCAGCACAATATGTTGATAAGGCTTCTTTTCTCCAGCATATGTTTTTGGCTCCTTTGTAAAAAATCACCTGATTATAAGTGTGAAGATTTGTTTCAGTATCTTCTATTTTATTCCATTGGTCTGTGTGTCTTGTTTTTGTGCCAATATAATGATGTTTTGTTACTATAGTTTTGTAGTATAATTTGAAATTGGGTATTATGATGCCTCCAGCATGGTTTTTATTGCTCAGAATTGCTGTGCCTGTTCTGGGTCTTGTTTTTCCATATAAACTTTAGGACTATAAATATATGAAAAAGCATTCAACATCATTATCAATCAGGGAAATGCAAATTAAAAGTACACTGGGAGATTCTATCTAGCTCCAGTTAGAATGGCAGTTATTAAGAATACAAACAATAATAAATGCTGGTAAGGATGTGGGGAAATAGGAACCCTTGTACACTATTGATGGGACTTTAAATTGGTACAACCACTATGACGATCAGTATGGAGATTCCCCAAAAGACTAGGAATGAAACTACCATATGATCCAGCTATACCACTCCTCGGAATCTTTCCAAAAGGAGTAAATTCAGAACATTATACTGACACATGCATATTCATGTTTCTAGCAGCACAATTCACAGTAGCCATATTATGAAACCAGCCTAGGTATCCATTAACAGATGAATGGATAAAGAAAATGTGGTATATAGACACCATAGAATTTTACTAAACCATAAAGAAGAATAAAGTTATGTCATTTACAGGAGAATGGGTGGGTGAAACTAGGAAGTACTATGCTAAGTGAGATCAGCCAATATCAGGTAGTCAAGGGTTGTATGTTTTTTCTCATATGACAAATCTAGAGAGAAAATAGAAATCAAAAGGAATTTCAAATAAATGAGAAGGAGGGCCAGTAGAATAGTGGAAGGTAATTTGGGAAGGGAGGTGAGGAGAGGATGAAGGAGAATTGAAGGACATAGTTCAAATATTGCTATGTCCATATATGAAGGTCTCACTACCTATCTTACTAACATGTAAGGAGAGAGGAGCAGCCTGGGATCTGGAGAGTAACACACCAAGTGCTATAAGCATGCATGTTTGTATCACTTTAAACTTCACGATGACATATAATTACACCGATAAAAGTATATTAAAAATTGCTAGTTCCATTAAAAGGTATGATTTGACCTGAACTTATGAGGTATTAGTGAGTGATTTTACTTTTTAATTTCTGTTGTATATGATAAATTAGTAATAGGCATTCAGATGTTTAAAATTATTAATTTCAAAACTTTTATTAATACTTTCCCTAGTTTCTGAATCGGAGATTTCCCAAGAAGCTGATGACATGGCAATGGAAAAAGAAAAATATGTTGATGAACTACGAAAAGCATTGGTGTCAGGAGCAGGACCGATGGACACATACAAATTTAATTTTTCCAAAGAGTCTTGTCATTTCTCTTTTGAGAAAAACCTAAAAGATGTTTCAGTAAGTAAAGCTTTCTTTAACTATATTAGTGGTAAAATATTAGAACTCTTATTGAGGAATTATATTTAATATTTAGGAAACTAGCTTATTATTCCCAGAAAACCAACACAGTTGGTTTCCAAGTTGGAAGAATGCATCCAAGTTAAAGTCATTAAGATCTTCATATTAATGAATTGTGAAAAGTAATTATTAGAAGATATATTTATTTTTAATGACCTAATTTTTTAAGTATTACAGACTTAATTACCTGAATGAGGAATTTTGAGTATGTAGAATTAGAAGACTTAGGCCATTACGACAAAATTTCAATGAAATAACTTTGGGGAACTATGGATTTTAAAAAGAAAACCAATATATTTAGATAATAATTATGATTTATTTTCTACTCTATTAGAATGTATTTGAGGTTAAAAAATGACAGCTAAGCATATTAAGACATATAATTTGGGATTAAGCATAAATTATTTGCTTCATCAGACTTACAAATACTAAAATAGAAATAAATAACTTTCATCTGGAGCTTTCTGAAGTTGCATGCTTTACAGACAGATAAGAATATCAGCTACTTATCCTGCTCAGTTTCTGTACCAGTTCAGATAAATGCAGTGGTTTATTTATTAAAGGTTATTCACTTGCCATTTTTACCTAAATTGATTATAGAGATTGTATTTGATTATCAATCAGATATATAAGATATATAGTATGAAAAAAGGAAGGAAATTTTATTATATTAAGTTCATAGTTACTGACAATTTATTTTAGAGCTCAATTTAGTTTTAGAAACTTTTAAAACAACTTCGGACTCAGAATGATTGAAGAGATTTTATCAGAGAAATGCTTCAAAAACAAATGGAATCATTTTCAAATACATATTTTATAGAGAATAATATAGAGTGATTTGCTTTAGTAATTTTTATTTAGAAGATGGTATACTCTTTCCAGTTAGCTGTTAATTTATGTAAATTTCAATATTCTGCAATCCTTAAAATGATAATTTAAAACAGGTGAAGTAAGAGCAATTGAACTGGCTACCAAAATTTTGTTATTTATCGCATGTCTTTCCTGTGGTCCAAGCCCGAACAGTTGATATAAACACCATTAGAACTCCTGAGTGTTTCTTTCAATATTTTGAAGTGGATCATTGTCAAATAGGGTTAATGCCATTTATCCCATTCAGCAAGCTTTTGTGTATAACAACTAGCATTATTTCATGTAGCCAATTTCTCATTTGTTTTGTGTACACTGATACATAACAAATTTCAAGTTAGTTAAGATGGAAAATTGAAATGTGGCCTTGAAATATGGTGAAATGTAGGTCTTGGCTCAGTGGGAATGGTTGGAGTACCTTCCATGGTTGGCAATACTGTTTTTCAATATGGAGGTTCTAGGAATGAAACCATGATATGATACAGCTATAGTACTCCTTGAATTCTTTCAAAAATAATTAAAAGTCAGAATCCTGTAGTGATCATGCAGACCCACATTTATAGCAGCCCAATCCACATAGCCGAATTATGGAGTCAACCTAGGTGTCCATCAACAGATGAATGGATAAAGAAATGTAGTATAGATCCACAATGGGATATTACTCAGCTGTTAAAAAAGAATAAAATTACTTCATTTGCAGGAGATTGGATGGATCTAGGGAATAGTATATTATGTGAGATCAGCCCAGTCTCAGAAATCCATTTTAGGTTTAAATCCATTTTAAGGTTTGAAAATTAAGCATGATTTTAAATGTTGGCTTGTGTGTTTGTATGTGGTATGCCTGCCATCAAATACTGATCTAGGATGTAAGTTTAGGCTGAACACTTAGCTATTTATATGGAATGAACTTTGTTTTCCTGTGGTGTAAAAATCCAGACAGGCAGTAGTGGGTTAATATAATGGCTTTTTATGTCAGAGATCCAGATTTTTTTGATTGTTGTTCTGTCTTAACATGAGATAATTTTTATCTCATGGTTCTTGATTGCTCTTATAGCTTTACTATTTCATTCACCATTTGGGAAAGTCATAGTTATAAAGTAAAGTGCATTTGCCTTTTGTTGAAGGCCATCACTCTAAAATTGCATACTTTTCTTTTGCATATATCCTGTTGTCCAGAACTTGGTCACATGTCTTCAGGTAGATGCTGTATCTGTGCCCAGAAGTTTACATTGCTGTTGAGGGTCAGCTAGGAATCTTTGCATGGTAACATTCTGGAAAGATAAGAAACTTATATCATTCAGAAGGATTCACTTTTAATGTTGCAAGGGTATTTCTCTAATATTTTATTACGAATAAGTAATTTAGTTTTAAGAAATGTTCCACCATATAGTAAGCTACAGGTTACTCTCTGTCTTACTATGCATTGTAACATATTTTAACTGTATATTTTAGTTGAAAAATGCACTTTAAATTCAGACAGCCTCCTTACATTTAACTTACATTTCATTGATATATGAAAATGAGGTAAAATAAGTTAGCCAAAAAAAACCCCAAACCAAAACAAAACAAAACAAAAAACAGTAGGCAAAGTTTTTTGTGTGTGTGTTTTGTTTTGTTTTTTTTTAACACAGCAGTTCAAAATTCTATATTATTGCCATTTATCCCTGTGGTTTGAGGGACTCTGGATTCAAAGGACCATTTCCAGATCAAATATCAAAATTGGAGCATTTATTGTGTTATTCTGCCAAGGACTTTGTCAAAAAAGTAATGGCTTTAAGGTTTGTGGGAGTTTGGGTTCCAAATATGTTGTTTGAATGCTTGATAAAGAAATGATAATATTCTTTATTTCTCTGACAAAAGTATATACATATGCCATTTTTCTACAATTTCCTTATTCTTTTGGAATGTGGAAACTAAATCAATAATATATATTGGTCAGAAATTCTGTTCAAAATATATACTTTATAGTTAGGCTGTGTAAGAGATTTTTAGAATTAATATTTTTAAAAACAAGATTATTAATTTTTGGCTATACTATTTTTTGTTTGAGGACTCATTTTCTTGTTTTATGTTGGACTTCTATAATTTAAAATGATCTCTTTTTTTATAAGACACGAGTAAGTCATTATATCTTAATTATTGTTATTCCAGGACTGTTCAGGAAAGAAACAACTTACAATGAGAACAGACATAGAAATGTTAAAAACTATGCCATACGGTGACTTTTGAGTGTTATTCTCTTTAATACTTGCTGCTTACTTTTTAGTTAATTTACTTTCACAGGTACTCTTTCACTTCATCACGTAGACTTGATATTGTCACTGTTGATGTGTGAGGAAATTAATGCTGAAAATATAAGTGAGTGGCTAAGTACAAAGGGGTAGAAAATTAGTTAGGCTAGAATCCAGGCCTCTGTCTTATAAATCCAAAACCAGTTTTGTTAAAAAATTATTTAAAGGTACAATTTTCATGCAGTAAGCAGCACTTACGTTAAATGTGCATCACTGAGTACCTTCATGTCTCTTTGCAGTCAGTCCCTGACTGCCCCTTTTCTTCCACCAGCCAGGCCCTACCCCAGTCCCTGGACTGCTTTATGTCACTGTGGATTAATTAGCTTTATATGTTTTGAAGTTTCATATAAATTGAACTCTACAGCATGGATTCTTGCTTATATCTGTTTCACAGGAAAATGTTTTTGAGATTTATTATTATGTATTCTGTAGTAGGAGCTCTTTCTTTATTACTGAGTGATATTCCCATTATATGGATATACCACACATACCTTTTGAGGGCTATGTTGGTGGTTTCCAGTTGTGGGCTAATGTAATGGAAGCGGCTAAATACATTCATGTCTGTCTTTTTGTGGGTGTGTTTTATTTTTACAACAGCTTTATTGAGATTCAGTTAACAATAAAATGTACATACAGTTAATGTGCACTTGTATAACATTTAAAATATATACATACCCATGAAATTGTCACCAAGACCTAGATAATAAATTCTCAATAAGCCACAATTTTTTGTGTGCCCTGTTGTAATTCCTCCCTCCCTGTCCTCTGCCTCCCCACTCCATTCCCAGAAAACACTGTTTACAGTCACTATAGATTAGTTTAAATTTTCTAAGTTTTATAAGACATAATTATATAGTATGTACCTTTGTACTCATTCTCTGTAACTCAGTATAAGTATTTTGAGATTCTTACATTTTGTTGTATGACTCAATTATTTATTCCTTTTTAACTGCTTAATTGCATGCCATTTTATGGATATACCCCAATTTAAGAATGCACCTATTGGTGGACATTTGCATTATTTTGGTTTTGGACAACAATAAATAAATCCACTATATGCATTTGTTTATAAGTCTCTATATGGACATATATTCTACTTTTCTTGAATAATATTGAGGAGTACAATAGTTGGGTTATGATATATCTATGTTTATAATTTGGGGAAACTGCCCTAGAATTTTCCTTAGTGATTATATTATTATTTTACATCTCCATCAGCAGCATATGAGTTCCATTTCCTCCATATTCTTGCCAATACTTACTATGGTTAAGTTTTTAATTTTAGACATTCTAGTGGATATATAATAGTACCTTACTGTATTTTAAATTTGCCTTTCCCTAATGTCAAATGATGTTATTTTTTCTCTCTGTATCATCTTCTGTGACTTGTTTGTTCAGATCACTTACATATTTTTGCTTGGGTTGCTTGTTTTCTTATTATTTTTTGTATTTTTTTTAAAATGTGCTTTTATTGGTGCATTATGGTCTCACATCATAATGTAAATCATGTTGACAATGACATACATGCACACAGTATGTGGTGCCCCCGCCTCTCACCTCCTCATCTTTCCCCTTCCCATACA
This sequence comes from Graphiurus murinus, assembly GCA_004027655.1. Taxonomy (NCBI): domain Eukaryota; kingdom Metazoa; phylum Chordata; class Mammalia; order Rodentia; family Gliridae; genus Graphiurus; species Graphiurus murinus. Next base: position 13,402 of record PVLC010031062.1, read on the forward strand.
GAGTACTGAGATTGACATTGGAATTTTCACATATGTACTCACAGTCTGTGCTAGTATTTCTAATAATGAACCTCAGTCTTCCGCCTCCCCTTCCATTAGACGACTTCCCTGGCTTTACTGAGGTTTCTCCTCCATTATCTGGAGTCCCTCTGGTATCCTAGTTAGTCCCTAGCTTGAGCATATTAAAGAAAACATATGTCCCTTCACTTTCTGTGACTGGCTAGTCTCTGAATGCAAAGTTCTATGACAAATACATGATTTAGGAATGTATTTTCTAGTTTTTGGGAGAATAGGGAAAATCCTTAATTTATTAGAAGTTAAATTTTTTCTTTTATTATGCTTCAGTAACATTTTACCTATTTCAAATCACAGAAGTTTTTTCATATGCTTTCATATATGAGTTTTATAGCTTTAGGTTTTACATTTATTATCTGTGATATATTTTGAGTTGATTTTTATAGATGGCAGAAGATGGATTGAAGTTAATTTTTTTACATGTGGCTGTGAAGTCATTATCGCAGCATTTGTTGAATTCTTTACTGTATTTTTTTGTACTTTGTTGAAAATCACTGAACATACACACTCACACACATACATCTATATTTGAATTCTATTCTGTGCCACTGATCTATTTGTTTATTTCTCCGTCTGCTACCAACTATCTTTATTCTTTAGGCTTGTAATGCAATGCGAAATCAGGTAGCTTACATCTTTCAAGTTTGCTTCTTTTTAGAGCTGCTTTAGATCTTTTATGTGCTTCATTTTTTTTTATGGGCTTCAAAATTAATTTGTCAGTTTCTATAAACAAGTTTTCTGGGATCTTAATTGGGAATACATTGGATCTACAGACTTATTTAACATATTATGTATCCTGATCCCTAAACTAGACAAATCTCTATTCATTTTAGTCAGTTTTCCCAAATGGAGAGATTTTTCTCATCCAGGGGTATTTGGCAATGTCTGGAGACATTTTTTATTGTTACAGCCAGAGGCTGCTACTAGCATCCAGTGTTAGAAGCTAAGGATAGTGCTGAACATCCTGGAATGCTCAGGACCGTCCTCTGCGACATCATGTCAATAGCGCTCAAGTTTAGAAATCGTCATGTAGATCTCATTAATTATTTAGCAGCTGTTTATAGTATTCAAAGTACAGATTTTGTAGGTCTTACATCAGATTCATCACTTTGAAGTGGAAACTCAGAGCACTGATTTGAAACCTTCCTTCTTTACTGATAAGAGATGTTTGAGCATCTAAATCTCCTTCCAAGTGTTGTTTTAACTATGTTCCACAGATTTTGGTATATTGCTTTCATTTTCACTTAAAGTACTTTTATCTTTTGATTTGAGTTTTTGTCCTTGAATTATTTAGAAGTTTGTAATTTTGTTTATTAAGTTTTTTTGAACATTCTAGATGTCTCTGTGATTGGCTTTAAATTTAGTTTCATTGTTGTTGGAAAACTTCATATAACTGGAATCATTTCAAATTTCTTGGGGCTTGTGTTAGGTATGGCCCTGAGTATGGTCTTTCTTGTTCAATGATTTGTGTGTGCCCGAAAAAACATATTATGCTATTATCGGGTAGATTTTCTTATTAGTGTCAGTTAGATTGGGCTGATGATGGCAATAGGCTCTCTGTATTCTTTTCCAGCTATATCTTCTAACATGACTGAAAATGTGTTTAACTCTAGTAGATTACATATTTGCCTACTTCTTGAGATAATAGTGGATATTGCTTCATGTTTATTGAATCTTTGTTTTTAAGTATGGAACATTAACGTTTGACACACAAATTGACCATTTTACATTATGAAATCACCTTCAAATTCTGTTATTCTTTAATTTAAAATATTTCTTATACGATATTATGTACTACTTTTCCAGTTTTGATTGGAATTAGCATAATATTCCTTTTCCATCCTTTTGCCTTTATTTCAGTTAGGTTCCTTTTAGGAGGCATAAGTTGAGCTTACCTTTTCAAAATCAAATCTGGCAGTCCACGTCTTTTAATTGGGGTGTGTAGGTCATTTACATCCTATGTAGTTATGCATTATGTTAGTTTGAAAGTCTCTATTTGTTCTATATTCATTTCACTTCCTTATTCCTCTTATCCTTCCTCCTTGATTATAATTATATTTTATTATTCCATGTTATCTTTTTGGTTGGCTTATTAACTATTACATATTTTGGGGCTTTCTTTGCTTGCTTTAGGGCTTATTGCATAAATTCTTACCTAATCACAGTCTACTTCAGAGGTAGTATGAGAACTTTACAGAATACTTCCATTTTTCTTGTTCTGGGCTTTGTGCTATTGTAATTCATATATTACTTCTGCATATGTTATAAACTCCACATTTATTGTTACCATCATTATCTTTGGTTTTCTTTCTTTTTATATATTTTTAACTTATTTGTATATTTTTAGTTTTTTATGGTCCTTCACTTTCTGTGACTGGCGAATCTCACTAAGCATAATATTCTTGAGTTCCATCCATTTTCCTGCAAATAAAATGATTGTGTTCTTTTTCATTGCTGAGTATAATTTTATTGTGTGTACATACTATAATTTTGTAATCCATTTATCTGTTGTTGGACATGTAGGCTGGTGTCATAGTTTGTCTATTGTGAATTTTGCTCCTGTAAATATGTACTAAATACATGTATCCCTACAGTATCTGACTTTACTTCCTTTGGGAAGATCCCTAAAAGTTGTGTGGCTTGGTCATATAATAGCTTAGTCTTTTTTTTTTTTTTTGCGGTACTGGGGATTGAACTCAGGGGCATTCTACCTCCGAGCTACACCCCCAGCCCTATTTTTTATTCTTTATTTTGAAACCGGGTCTCACTAAGTTGCGGAGTGCCTCACTAGGTAGCTGAGGCTGGCCGCGAACCCGGATCCTCCGGTCTCAGATCCTGAATGCTGGGATTACAAGCGTGCACCCCCATGCCCGGCAATAGCTTAGTCTTTTTATTTATTTTGTGGTATTGGGGATTGAGCTCAGGGGCATTCTACTTCAGAGCTGCACCCCAGCCCTATTTTATTTTTATTTTGAAACAGAGTCTTGCTAGGTTGATGAGAGTCTCACTACTTGCTGAAGCTGTTCTGGAACATGCAATCCTCCTGTCTCATCCTCCCAAGAACTGGGATTACAAACATGTGCCACTACACTGGGCTTTCATTCTTAATCTTCTACAGAACCTCCATACTGATCTTCATAATAGCTGTACTAGGCTTTAGACCCACCAACAGTATATAAGAGTTCCTGTTTCCTCACACTGTTGCTGCATTTATTATTGCTTGTAGTCTTGATGATTGCCATTCTAACTGGAGTTAGATGCAATGTCAATGTCATTTTGATTCACATTGCCCTGATTGATAATGACGTTGAACATATTTTTCATATATTTATTGGCCATTTATAGTTCTCCTTTTGAAAAGTATCTATTCAGATTCAATTCTCATTTTTTTTATTGGGTTGTTTTTTAGTAGTGAGTTTTCTCTGTTCTTTATATATTGTAGATATTAATCCTCTGTCAGAGGAGTAGCTGGCAAAGATTTTCTCCAATTCTTTAGGCTTTTTCCTTGAAACTCTTGATCATTTTCTTTACTGTGCAGGAGCTTTTTGATTTTATGTTATCCCATTTATTGATTCTTGGTTTTATTTCCTGAGTTTGGGGATCTTACTGAGGATGTCTCTACCAGTGCCTATATGTTGAAGAGTTGGTCTCATGCTTTTAATTTTATTAATTGGAATTCTAGTTTCAGGAAAAGCTGTTTTTTCTCCTCCACTTATTTATTCAATTACTTAATTATACTGGAATAGACTCAGTTACTTATTTTATTCTGTTAAATTATTATCATTTATTTAGTTTTCCTGGATTTGGCTATTGGAAGCTTTATAACTTGATTCAGTATCTTGAACATATGTCTCCTTTATTTTTGAGTACTTTCTTTCTGGCACCACAGATGTACCAGGTTTATCTTGTCTTCCCTGATCCATACCAATAACCAACCATTTCTCCAAAGAGCCACGATTCCTTATTTGAAACTGTATTTAGTAATCAAAATCGAGGTGCCAGATGTCCTCATTGTTACTGAGGTGCCATTGCTCTGGGTCTTCTCAGCAGACTAGCAGAGCTAGGAAATATATGTGTATACTCATTCTTATGTGTACCCACATCTGCATATATGTGTATTTATGTTATGGATTAGGTTAATCCATTGCCACAGAATTTATTCTAGCCTTCTCTTTTTTGTTTGTAACATATGAAAATGTAAATTTTGACTTTAATTCTCCACAATGTTTATTTATTTGCTCAGACCTAGCATACTCATAAAATAGTTTAAGAATTGCTAATTCATATCCTTGTGAAAAATTCTAAATATGTTACAGTGCTTTTCTATATAGATCTTTTTATCTATATTCTTGAAGTATATTCAAACTTTGTTGAATTAGCTCTGTTCTTTCCTCCCCTTTCAATGTCTTTGTTTCATTTTGAG
>PVLC010031063.1:0-19056 GCA_004027655.1 Graphiurus murinus
CCTCTCCTCTCCTCTCCTCTCCTCTCCTCTCCTCTCCTCTGCCCTCCTCTCTCCTTCTCCCCCCCCTTTCCCTTGTGTTTAAATTGTACAAAGGATGTTTTGATACACACATGTATAATGAAATAATTACTAAGCAAATTAATATATCTGTCAGTTCACATATTGTTTTTATTTAGTGAGAGGAGCACCTAACACTACTCTCAGCAATTTCCAGTATATAATACAAAATTTCTAAATATAGTCCTCATGTTGCACCTCTTTGGACTTGTTCTGATGTTACTGCAATTTCACATATGTTATCAAGCGCCGGGCGTGGTGGCCCACGCTTGTAATCCCAGCATTCGGGAGGCTGAGACCGGAGGATCCGGGTTCGCGGCCAGCCTCAGCTACCTAGTGAGGCACTCTGCAACTTAGTGAGACTCGGATTCAAAATAAAGAATAAAAAATAGGGCTGGGGGTGTAGCTCGGAGGTAGAATGCCTCTGAGTTCAACCCCCAGTACCGCAAAAACAAAACAAAACATATGTTATCAAGCCCAAGTTCGTCTACTTGTTGTTTGAAAAGACCAATGACTTGAGGACAAGTGGTTGGGACAAGGGAAAAAATTTACTTGAAAATCCAGTAAACCAAATCAGATGAGGAGGAGGTGATGGCCAACAAAGACAGTGTTGTAGAACATAGGTATTCGTGAATGGACTTTTATGGAAAGCCGGGGGAAATGAGCAGGAAAAAACTGAACTGAAGATTCTAGGTGCTACTCCAGTGACATGGGACATTGTCTTAGTTGCCCTTATCTTGGTGTCTTTAGTCTTGAAAGGGGAGGAGAGAGATTAGGTAAGTTTAGGTTAAATAAACCTTTATTGTACTTCTGGACAAAACATTTCTTAAATGTCTCCATGCAGAGTTGAGCAGAAATCTGACCCAGTGGTTAAGTAGCAAAGGAGACAGATACAATGTGAAGGCAGAGGTGCCAAGCCTTTCCAGCCTGTTTCAGGCTATAGGTCCAGGCGAAGAGTCAGTGATTCAGGAAAAGACATCTTCAAATCCCTCGAAAGTAACCTATGAGACTGTACCTTCATAACCCACATGTTAGAGGTGTTATCTGCCATAAAGCTAGTGGGAAACTAATACTGTATTGCTCAGCTGCCTGACCTCCAAAATTAGTGATTGTTAAAGTCAACTAAAATGAAGTGAAGCGAGAGAGTTTATTTAGGTTTTCCCTTGGTTACATACAGACATCTCTCCATTCCCTGCTTCTCCCTTCTTTCTGGCAACCACCATTATACTCTTTGTTTTTATGAGTTTTACATTTTTTAAATATACTCTTATGCATAATAATGAGGTATAGAATGATAGGAACATACATGTGCACAAAACCCTCCAGACCTCACCCCACCTCTTCCCCTTCTCCTTATGTGTCACTGAGATTGATTTTAATAATTTTGTATATGTACGTAGCATTATTTGAACTGATGCTTTCATCATGTCTCTTTCTCCTTCCTCCCTCCCCTTAAACTCCCTCCATCACATCATTGGAGACTCTGTTCCTTTATCTGAGGTCCCTTTTATTACCAAATTTCTCACTAGCTTCCACACATGAGAGAAAACATAGCAACTATTCACTTTCTGAGACTGGCTAATCTCACTTAGCATAACATTCTCACCAATTCCAGTTGGAATTCAGTCATCAAGAATAAAGACAATAATGTAGGCTGGCGAAGATGCAGAGAAATAGGTACCCATATACTGTTGGTGGCATTGGAAATGAGTACAGCCATTATGGAAATCAGTGTGGAGATTCCTCAGAAGACTGGGAATGGAACCACCATATGACCAAGCTAAACCACTCCTGGGTATCTTTCCAAAGGAACTGAAGTTAGCCTATTACAGCAATACATGCATATACCTGTTTATAGCAACATAGTTCATGATCACCAAATTATGGTATCCAGCCTAGGTATCCATCAACAGAGGAATGGATTGCAAATCTATATTGTATATACACAATGGAATTTTACTCAGCCATAAAGAAGAGCAAACTTATGTCATTTGAATGATATATATGTATGTATTTTTCAAGATTTCAGATACAAGTGGACCCATAAAATATGTATCTCTGTGTCTGGATTATTTCCTTGACATGGTGTCCTTCACATTTGTCTGTTTTATCTGTTTTGTCATAAATGATAGGATCTCCCTTGTTCAGGCTGAATAACATTCAGTGTGTGTGTGTGCGTGCGTGTGTGTGTGTGTGTGACATTTTCATCATTCATTCTTTCTTCAAAAGAATTGGGAATAATGCTGCATTGAACATAAGTGTGCTGATATGGCTTAGAGATGCCAATTTCATTTCCTTTGTGTTTGTGACCACAGGAGGGACTGCTGTGTGGCTTCACCATTTCTGGTTGAAAGTCCCCTTTAGTTTGCAAGATCTTTATTCTTAGCGACATCAGCCCCATCCATATCTCTTTTTCTCCAGCCTCCTTTTCCCCTGTGCTTGGGGTGGGGGAGATCTATTTTTTCTGACTTCTCCCTCTCTCCACTCCTCTATTACCAACACCTTTGAACCTCAGCCCGTAAACATGCTCAAGTTTCTTATTTAATGAAAGTAAAAAGGAAGGTACAAAAATGACTTTAAGCTTCTTGCCTCACTCTTGATCACAGCTTCCTTAAAGAGTAGGAATTTCAAGCCACTCCAGTGCATTATATATTACGATGGATGGTTACCTCTGATTTTCCTGTTGGCTTCAATGTGGCTTGGCATGACACTATAATCAGTGCTGCCTGTATTTAACATTTGGCCTTTTTTCATGAATTTTTTATTTAATTTTGATTTTTTCAAAATTAAATTTGGACAAAACTGTTCATTGAGGTAGTAGTTATTTTAGTACTGAGCGTTTTTTTTTACTTAGCTTTGTTGCTGTTTGTTTTATTCTTTTGATCCTTAAAGTTTGTACCCAATCAGGTTCCTCCTGTTCCTCGCTTACTGTCCCTTCTTCTTGGCCTGCATGCCTACTTGTGGAATTTGTTGTGACTCAAGCTAATTCTATCTACCTTCAGTCCCATCTTTTCTCACCTTGTTGCTCCTGGCTTCTATGTATATTATGACATTTTACCTGGTTGCCAAAGCTAGAAACCTGGGACATCTCACACAAATCCCCTCACCCCCATCCCTAAGGTTTCCCCAACCATATAATCAACTCTCATATTTTGACTCCAATTATTTCCTGCATTGCTTAACTATTGTTTCTATGATAATGTGCCCCCTACCTCCTTCTCCAATTTATTATTCTCACAGCTGCATCTAGAGAAATCTTCCTAAAATGCAAATTTGATCATATCCCCTATGTAAAATCCTTCAATACCTCCTTATTGGCTTAGAGTAGAATCTGTAATGTTCAGTATGACATACAAGAATCTTAAAACCTCTCATTTCTATTTCTTTCCACTGACCAATTAATCTGTGCTGAAATACTTCCAAGATGGTCAATATTCTTACAGTGTTAGGTCTCTATTTATTCTGCTTGAAATTTTCTTGCTTTAAAACTCAGTTCACTGGTCACATTCTCTAGGAATTCTTCCAGATGTTACAGCCAGAGAGGGTCATCCACTTGATCTTCTCCCTGGCATTCAGAACTTCCTTCTTGTAGCTCTGGCACTGTTTCCTAGACTCATCACCCATGCTATGAGCTACTTGGGAACAGGGACTGTATATTCTAACCTTGTGTTGCTAGTGCCTAATACAGTTCTTGGCAAAAAGTAGATGTTTCTCAAATTATAGAAGACATCAGTCTGGATATCATTTTTTTTTCTCGTTTTTTAAAAACAAAACAGTATTTCTTTTACAATGTTTTTTATATATTATTAATCTAGTGTTTTGATGGATCATAATTTGTCTATCTGCCTAGAAATTATTCTTAAATAAAGGCATCTCAATCCTCCTCCTTTCCCTGTCCTTATTTCCTTGAGAAGGCCACAATATGATGGCAATCATAGTAAGCACTGAGACTCAGAAAAAAAACATGATGTTTTTCAGAGGGTACACTTGAGTCAAGATTGGGTGTGCAGGGAAAGGCTAGAGTTCATCAGACAGGAACATGCAAATTGTGTCTCCATTCTTAAGCTCAAACCACCAGATATAGGCATTATCAAAGCAAGTAGCCATTGTTGACTGGATTAAATACTTCTGGCTGGAATGTGGAGCTGGACAAGAGCATTCTGGACACTTAATCCCAGCAAGGAGCCTTGAGGGACAGACATATATCAAGGGTGTGACTGTCCCAGACTAATGTAATTTATTAGCAAATGCATGAGTGCATCATTAAATCTAACTAGTTTTGCCTAACTCAGATGAGAAATAGAGATCTAAAATAAGCTTTCAACACTCAAAAGCTTTCTTGATCACTTTAAGGCATGCTAACAATTTTCCATAGATATGACAGTTATGAGGCAATTAATGGAATACTTTGCAAATCAATTTAAAAAAAAAAAAGAACGGAGGAAAAAACTGAGTAAGTAACAGCTGAAGTAAAAAAAAAAAATGAAACTGCTATAAATAAAGATAATAGCTTCCATTAAAAGTGTCTTCCAACACTGGAAAGTTTAATCACAGTTATGCTCAAATCATTGGTTACACTCTATTTCACAGTTATCCAGCTTGGGAAAATCTATACACCATTAAACATGATAGGTTCCATGTTTTTTATAATATCTGGTCTGCAGTGGAAAATTTTGTTAGCTAATTTTATTAACAAGTTTTAGTTTCATTTAATTCTGACTATAACAATTACAAAGCAAGTATTATTTTTTTAAATACTGGATATCTAATCTATTGAAGGGGAGGTGTTTTTATAAGTTTATAATAATTAAGAAAAATTATGTAGAGAAAATTTTAATAGATGTCATAAAATAAAAAGCTTATGTACAATCTAAGGAAAAAAGTAACTGGGAGAAATGTTTTCAAATTTAAAAGAAACATTTACTATACTGAATATTTACAATGATGATATGCTTATCTAACAACCTCCAGTAAAAGTCTTAAAATATCAATTTACAAGGGGCCTATTCTAACAATTCACAAAAGTAACTACTTTTGAGTGAAATATTTTCAAATACTGATCCATAGATGTGATCAATGAAACATAACTTAGGGCACATTTCTCATTTACTGAATCAGAAAATAATTTCAGAAGAAATACTTTGGATTGATGATTAGAGATACAAGATCATAATACTCTTTTATATGGCTGGCAAAAGACTAAATTAATTATAAAATAAATAAAAATTTCTAGAGACTAACTTGACCATTATTCTCTTATTGCTCTTTGCTTCAGAAACATTACTTCCAAGAAATTTTCTCTAAGAAGTAATATAAAATTAAACTAAAAAGCATTTATATATAAGGGTTTTTAAAAGCTTTTTATGTTTAAAAATATACATAAAAGTCAGTAAAATGGAATATGATATGGGCATTAGGATTGATGCTTATAATAGCTTAACAAAATGACAACATATTTTAAATATAAAATGCAAAGCACATACCTGGTGTGATATATACTACTTATGTGTACCAAAAGAGTGAAAGAATACTAATCCATTACAATAATAACCTATGGTTTGCAGTTTTATTACTAATTATTAGTAATTAAATTTTAATTTTATTTTTATTATTAGCTTGCATTTTTCTATCTCCTTGGTTTTCCATAAAAGGCATTTGTTACTTTTGTTATCCAGAAGGAAACATTGCTAATAAAAGGGATTTGGTTGGAAATGAATAACAAGGGAAGAAAGTTAATAAAATATTGTCTATTATCCACTAATCTCTAATAAATTAGTAACTTCATGTATCCAGGTTGACAATTGGTTTTATGTCTTGTCATATGCTATTCTAGTAAATGATTCCTGTGATTTTAAAGAAGGTGGTGTCACAATTAATGTTCCTTAAGTTTCAGGTGGTTATGAAGTTTTCACTTTTCCGGATTACTCTTCATGAGGGTTTGGGTGATGGGATAGGGGGAAAGAAACACCATTCTCTGTGTTAAGATAATTTAATGAAGATAGTTAAATAAACAAAGCATTAAGTTGTGAAAATAAATGGCCCATAAAGTATGACCTACTCATTTTCTGATTTTGCATTTATTTTACAAGATTGATATTTGGAAGGTGATTTTTCAAATATTTTTTGAGGATTTACTCTTTGATAGGAATCAACTCCTAAAGGAATTGCTCTGTTAAATTTACCTTAATTAAATTTAAAGTTAGCAGGGAACTCTTCCAAAATGGAGAAGAGAAAAAATTGCAGCACGTTTTGAGGGTTGTACTTTTTCAGTAGAAACAGTATAAAATCCTATATTGTGCAGTTAGGGGCTGCAGTGTTGGATGCAGTCTTTGAGATTCTGCTGTATTCTCAGTTTATTGTTGAGTGCCAGACTGTGATTCCTTGATGTGCTACAGGAAGAATTCAATCTTTCCAGGATGGCATATTGAACACACCTTCTGAGTGGAGAGGAATGCTTTGTCCTGAAGGCAGACATCTCTCTCACCACTCTCCACACACATCACCCAATGTTGACATCAAGGACATGGAGGAAGGCTTTAGCTGTCACCATCCTGGGTGGGGAACAACTCCAGGATATAAGGACTCAACCTGAGACATTTTCTCACTATTGCTTTAACTTCTCATCTTGCAGCAAATTTTTATTTCTGTTATTATTCCCAAGTTGGTCTTGATTATATAGCAGAACTTTATTTTTTTTTTTTATGACTTTAGCAACGGACCTTAGGACTCACTATTGTTCAGAGGGTGTCTGTCAGACCTCTCATCTCTCCCTTGGTGAAAGTCCTCATCACAGGGAAAGTCCAGTTTGTGATGAGGTGACCTTGTCTTTTCTAGTCTTGACTTTTACATCCAGTTCCTTTTTCTCTTTCCACCAGAACTCCAGGCTCAGGTCTTTCTCCCATACTACCCCACAACTGTCATTTAGAAAAAGATCCTACAAAAATTATGGTATATATACACAATGGAATTCTACTCAGCAATAAAGAAGAACAAAATTATGTCATTTGCAGGAAAATGGATGGACCTGGAGAACATCATCTTAAGTGAGATTAGCCAGTCACAGAAAGTGAAGGGTCATATGTTTTCTTTCATATGTGGAAGGTAGGGAGTAATTGGGATACCAGAGGGGCTTCAGATAATGAAGGAGGAACTCCAGTGGAGCCAGGGAGGTGGTCTAGGATATTAGGGGGAGGATCAATAAAGAAATCATTTCCAATGACATTAAGTACATATGTGAGAATACCAATGTCAACCTCAATACCCTGTATGGGAAAGGGGAGGAGTAGGGAGGGAGCAATAGAAAGTCCAAGTGTGGTGTGCCTGGATGTCGGTATCACTATACACTACATTATGATCTGAAACTATAATGTACCAATAAAAGTATATAAAAAAGTTCCTGCAGGGCTTTATACTCAGACTTAAATACCTGTTAATTCATAACATTTATACCACTATCTCTTCTATTTACATTTAAAAGTGCCCAAAGATCTGAGTAGACTACAGAATTAAATTCTGATTGAGGAGAATTCTTGGAGTCATCAAATCTGCAGAGAGCTTAGGAGTTTGTGCCTCTTCTTCCTACCCAGACAGCTCTGGACTTGATGGAGGATAGCATGTGATGAGATTGGTTTGTCCACTCTGACTTTCCTGTGTCTTCTCACTTTTCTCTTTCCTGAGCCCCAGTCCTATCCCTTCAGTAGTGACCCTCAAGTGGTGTTTCATGACTCCAATATTGTCATAACCTATTTCTCAAATTCAAGTCCTTCTGGCTAGTTCCTGAAGTGGTAGCAATAAATTCAGAAGCAACTCCAGGCTCTAGCTCAAGAAGGTCAGCCTTAGAATTTGTCATTGCTTCTACTATTTATATGATTAGAGCTTATCTTTTATGTTTTCCTCTGTTCAGTTTTTTTTATTACCTGTTCTACAGAGAATCTCCTACCTCATAGCTCCACAAGAAAACAGACCATTCAAAGAGTATTTATTCAATTCAACAACTGTCAGAAAAACTTATAATCCTTTCAGAGTCCAGCCACATTAGCACATATGTACCCACAATCATGTAGAGCCTTCTGTTCATGTATTTAGTATATACCTACATTGCATGTATAGACCTAAACAATTAAAATAGCTACAGGGTCATTGCCACAAATGAAAACAAGTCTACAATTGTTAGTGGGATACATTTACAGAATACATCTATTTCTGGCCAGTGCCTCACATTTTACAAATCTCCTTTCTAGCCCCTGCCCAGGACCTTCTGCATGTTTTCTTGTCACTCTTTAATTATCTAGGGAATCATTTTGTTGAAGTTAGCAATGTGGCATTATCATTTCAATTCAGAAATCAAGACTTCTTGGCTTTAATTATTTTAGCCATAACTAAATTTTCTTCTATTAGCCTTGTAAAATAGGCCCCGTGCTGAGCATCTTAAACACATTATCGTGCTCAGCCTGCACAACAACTCATTATTGTACTTGGCATTATTTATATCTTGTGGATGAAACAGTTGTTACCTGCCTTGGGCCACCTTTGGGCAACACAGCCCAAGGTGAATTCCACAGAAACACATGGTTAAGGTCCAGGCTTTATTAGGAAAACTCCCAAGCGAGAGTCAATCAAGAAGCCATGTTTTCCTGGAGCCTCTCTTCCATCCCACAGCAAAGTGGGCCAAGCCAGGCCCTTCTTGGACCCATAGCAGGTTTATGTTTCACTAATAGGGCAGTACCTCTAATTGACCTCATTCTTTACAGAGCCAGAGGGGGAGCAGTCTGTAAGGACATTGCAGGTTACTTGGGTGATGGGCCTATGCTGTGGGCATGGTGGCACACATCTGTAATCCCAGTACTTGGGCAGCTGAGATAGGGAGATCACAGGTTCAAACATGGGTTCAGCAACTCAGACTCTCAGCAACCTATTGAAACTGTGTTTCCAAATAAAAAATAAAATAGGGCTGGGGGTGTAGCTTGGAAGTAAAATGCCCCTGGGTTCAATCCTCAGTACTATAAAAAAGAAAAAAAAAAAAAAAGCTACAGGTTACTATAACACTGAAGTTAATTCTCACAAGCAATCTAAAGTAGCCAAGCAGATAAACTGATTCTACACTATTCTATTATACAAAATTAATAGAAAAATGACTTCTTATATATAAAGTTAAAAAACAGGAAAATAGGAAATAAACAGCTTAGGGATGCACCGCCAATGGAAATTATACCAAAGCAAATCCAGGAAGTGATGTCTTAAAAGTCAGGGTGGTCATCCTTAGACGTGAGGAGGCATCTGTGACGGGAGCACTTGGAGCAGGGCACAGGAGGGCACGTGTGCGGAGACGGGCCATCTGGAAGTGCCAACAGTGTGCTGTCTCCTGTGCATGGTGGCAACACAGCTGCTCATTTTGAAGTGATTCATTAAGGTCTCTCATTTGGTTTCATTCAGTTTTCTGTAAGCATATTGTATTTTACAGTTTTTAAAGAATATATAAAAAGATAAAAGGAAGTGGGAGATAAGTTACTGGAATTGCAGGGTGATAGGCATCATGAGAGGGATGAGACAGGCCAATGGTTTCCAGGCTGGCTTTTTACATATCTTTGAGTGGAAGGAAATGATAGCACATTAGACCAGATGTTGGTGTAGTGTTTTCCTCTGAGATCAGTGTGGAAAGGTCACCAAGAGTGACACAAGGTGCCTACCTTTCAGCCTTCACCAACATGTAAACGACAAAATATAGCTCATGAAATTCACAGAGTGCAGGGTGCATGGGCTCCTAATTCCTAAAGTAATAGAAACCCAGGCATTGCTGGGGTTTTCCTTATCCAGGTAATCCCAAGAATCAGCAGTGCTGTTGGTTGCATTTGACAATGAGTCCATTCCTTTTGCCATATATCTTGTTTATCTATGGATAGCAGTAGCCCTCCAGGCCAGGCCCACCATGAGGTGTCCTCTGGCAGGCCCTGTACTGATCCTGATAGAGTTCCAGTGCTCTTAGACAGGCCTTCAGGTATTGCAAACAAACAGCCCCCTTCTCCTGCTCAAGACAGTGCAATGCTTGAGGACACTGCTTCCCCAAGTGCAGAAGAGCTCTGCTACTCTCCTCACCTCGTGCTCCCTCAAAACTTGAAGGGAGACATTCTGTTCTATAGTTGTCAGAAAGAAACAAGTATTGCCAAGGTCACTAGGAGCCAAGTGTGATAATACACAAGTGGTCCATCTCACCAAGCCCTTAGTGCCAGGAGGGATTCCAGCATTTGGTTCCCCTCCAACAAGTGGGTGCTGGATTCAGAATGCCAGCTTGCACTGCCCACTCCATTATGGTGAGTTAGCCCAAAGAGCTGCTATCTCGCTCCCCTTCTGATCTTCCTTCTCTTCATCCATTCATGCCCCTCTCATTCTCTTTCCTTCCCTACTTCTTGTTCACCTTCCCTTCTTCTGCAAATATTTATATAGCAGGGACTGGGACTGTGGTAGGCAATATAGAATAAAGTAGTGAAGAAATTCAACCTGTTTTTTCTTTCATGGAGGTCACAGTCTCCTGCCTTTTGGACTTCAGTTGGCTTATCCAAGAGCCTCAGAAATATTTTCATAACTATCTCACAGAAAGGGAATGCAGTTCAAATTTACTTTCTCCCAGGAGGCCTTTAATCTACTATTAACTCATCACTCATGGCTGAAGAGAGCAGTGGGTGAGACAAACCCACCCATCATCAAAGACTGGAAGCCTTTTCAACAAAATCAACTAATCTCCAGGCTCCTGCCTGAAAAATATATCTTGTTTAGGTAACAGATAGCATATGCAACATATTTCAATTCCTGATTGACTTAAAAAAGGAGCATTGGATTCCATTTAATTAATACAACAAATACTTGACATTCAATAAGGTTTACATATGAGTAGCTCAGTGAAGACATGAAGGAGGAAAAAAAGAGAAGAAAGGAGAGGAAAAAATAGGAAAACAAGCAGAGGAGAAGGCAAAGGAGAGGGGCTTACTAGGCTCTTACTAGTATTGGGAGCTGAAGAATATGATTACTTATATCTGCCCTTTGGAGGGATAATTAATTGTTTAACAAGAATTTCAGCTCTTTGGATGCTCCCAGGTTAAATATCTTAGGATTCATTGGAAATGAGTTGCCTCTAACACCAAACAAGGAAATGAATGAATAATACAGCCACATTGGATTAACAAGACCAATGTTAATCCGAGGCTGGGTGGATTTAAGTTATGAACTTGCCTGGGTGTTTTTTCAATCCCACAATAACCTGGTGGTGTTGGAGTGTAGTCCTGGAGGAAATTGTAGATGTGCAGACCTGGAGACCAAGTTGCTTTCTGGGATTTCCTGCTTCTCCTTCATTGTTCCCTTCATCCCTGTGTTCTGCTCCTTCAGTATATCCTAGGACAGAGATCACATATTTTTTCTGTGAAGAACTATATAATAAATAATGTCAGCTTTGGAGACTAGTTTCCATTGCAGCTACCTAACTTTGCTTCTGTAGCCCCCCCAACTCGCAAGCAGCCATAGACAATATGTAAACAGTGGGTGAAGTTGTGGTGCTATGAGATGGTATTTGCTAAAACAGAGTCTGGCAAAAGCAGTGTAGACCACATGTTGTTGATCTCTGTCCTGGCGAATAAGAAGTGTACAGCTATTAAAGAGGTCAGCATTTAGGTTAAATTAAAGCTGTCATTTACAAGATTTGTAACCTTTGCCAAGTCACTTAACCTCTCTAAGGAGCTGTTTTCTCATCTGCAAATTTGGGACAATAATGTCTGTCTTATAGCAGCATGAGAATTAGATCATTTGTGAAAATTGCTCAACACAGTCCCTAATAGATATTCTGATTTAATAAGGTCTAGCTATCATTAGTGTCTTATTCTTCATTCACTCATTCAACAGACATTCAGTGAGTGTCAGTTGTGGGTCAGGTGTTTGATAGGGGAGCAATGCAATAATATATGTTTTTGGCTGATCTCAGGGACCACATATTCTAGAGGGAAACATTGAACATGTACAAGCATTTAGAGGGTAAGGGGTCAATGCAACAAAAGATACCTGGATTTTAAAATATTCATTTTAGTTTTGAAGTTTCCTGGCTTTAAATTATGATGTTCTTTATATTTAGATAAGTTGCTAATTTATGCATATATGTTGGGTTTAGGATAGCTCTTAAATCCAAGGAAAACACTCGATTTATAAAACAGGGAAGGATCACCGGTGAGAACTGACCAAAATAGTAAATACGGTTAATAAATTAGGCAGGACAAAATTAGTATCAATGTTAGGAAAATGATTTTTTCTTTGTTAAAGGCCTATCTGAATAATAATCATTTTCGATTTTAAAATATGAATTTGGAGAAGGGGAGCTCATTCAAGCTATTGGGATCTGCTATAGTTGGGTCTTAATGTCCCCCAAAGGTCCACATGGTAAAAGCTTGGTCCTTCACATGATGCTATTGGGAAGTGGTGAAAACTCTAAGAGATGGGGTATAGTAGGAAGGCTTTGGGTCATTGGGGTGCTTTCTTTGAAGAGGGTTATGGGACCCCCATCCCTTTCTTCTCTATTTTGCTTTTTGGCCATGAGGTGAGTAGTATTACCCCACCATGATGTGTCACTGCCACAGGCCCAAAGTAGCCCAGCCCATTGACCAAGGACTGAAACCTCTAAAACTGTGAGTCAGAATAAACCTTTCATTCACATCTGTTGATATTCTTGGGTATGTATTATAGTAATAGAAAGCTGACTAACACAGGGTCCTTCATATATCTGTCTCTAAAAACATCACTTAAAAGTAAATACATATCCACGTAATGCTTAGGAGGTCATATAATTGGGCTGAGACAAGTTCCCTGCTCTGCTTCTGGTGATGAATTCAGCTTGGAGGAAACCCCTCAAATCTCTAAACCTTTGGGCTTCTACCTAATTTTTCTCTTCCCTGATAAGGAATAGATTCTGGGATGAAATGTATGCACAGTGCTTTCTGGCTAGTTTGCAATTCTGAATTAACACACTAGTGTCAAGAGGTAGCATCTGCAGCCCCGTGGGTAGATTCAGCTCTCATGGTGTGCACCAGTGAGCATGGCTGTGGGGAGCAGGTGGGAGGGAACCATGAAGGTAGGGATGGACTGCTTTCTGGAAGGGAACAGAGGTGGCAAAAATAGGGATGCTTCCACAGAGCAAAAGAGAAAAACTTGTGTTACATAGTAAGGTACTTGTGGGGATCCTAAAATAGGCAGTATTTGTAGGGGCTTCGTTGTTCTGTATTAGTATATGAGACAAGAATCTACAGAAAACGAGGCATGATAATTATAAGTATTAAGGAGTCAAAGAACTGACTGCCTAGCCATTTTTTATACCGGCTTTCTGTTTTAAATATTTCTTAAAAAATTAAGTTCCAGAATTACTTCCCATTAAACTTAAAAATAAATGTTTATTTTTCTTAAACTGCTAAGCAGTAGAAAGAGGAAAAAAATCGATGGTGTAATTTGGATTTTGAATTCACGTGTGTGTGTGTGTGTGTGTGTGTGTGTGTGTGTAGGAATCAATACTGAAGGATTTGCCTATTGCCGTGAATAGTACCAAGATATTACCAAAAAGTTGGAGAAAACAACTATTTCTGGAAAAAACAGGATAAATTAGTTATCCTTGCATCCTTCTAAGCAAAGCACACTACTAATAATGTTAGTCAGCAGTGCACCAGGGCAGATAGACAATGATAAAATGGGTATATTAGTGATAAATAGGTTACTTACAAGAGTTATAAATCTAAAACTTCCCTTCCTTACTTTACATTATTAAATAGATTGCATTGTATGACACTGAGGGGCAAGATCTAACTATCAGCAAGGAATAATTGGAAAAACACATACACTTAATATATGTTATTATACTGAATTCTCTGGATTCTAAAGTTATCAGTTGCAAAACAAACTTGATTTAATAATTTATCTGGAACATGAAATATATTAAAGATATATGAAAACTAAAAAGCAAACCCAGTAATTTGGAAACCTCAACATGTCATAATAAATGTTCCCTGGTCAAAGATAAGTGGGATATATATATATATATGTATATATATTCTCCAATACTTTTACTGAACAGGCAGGACTAAAGGCGAGCTTATGAACTAAGTAGATAGTCTCCTATTGATAATCTCATTGTTCATGCACCATAAATAACCATGAGTTGGGAACTTGCCATAGCAGAGAATGTGTCCCTCCTGCCTTGGGATACTTGGCCTCTTGGCAGCTATGCATCTCTCTAGGTATGCAACCTGGGGCAAGCCCCCATCCATTAAGTCCCACCTTCAGTGAGAGCCTCTGAGAGAAGTAGTTTGTGAATATACACATTGGGTTTCACCTCCTTATTCTTATTATTTTCTTATTATTCTTATTATTTTGGTACTGGGGATTGAACCCAAGGGAATTCTACTCTGAGATTGATTCCAGGTGTATTTTATTTTTAATTTTGAAACAGGGTCTTGAATAGTTGCTGAGAGACTTGCTTAGTTCCTGAGGCTGGTCTCGATCCTGTAGTCCTCTGTTTCAGCCTCCCAAATACTGGGATTATAAGCATGCACCACCATGCCCAGCTCACCACCTTATTTTATACTCTTGGAGCATCTCATACTTTTCATGTCCTTAATTTCTGTATTATAATTTAATTATTTGTCAATTACAACACACTAATATGGATCCTATTCATTCTTGTAATTGCAGCTTCTGCCTTATTGCCTGATGCTACAATCATATTTGTTAGGAAAAGATATTTCATTCTCTTGGCATCGGTTAACATCAGTAAGATGAAAATATTTCACTAAAAGATATCTATGGAATACTTCTCACCCTAAAATTCGGTATTAATTTTCTTGTACCTTTTTTAGATTTTATATTTGAGGAAAATTCATGCTTTTAATCATAAATTGTTCATGAAGCCAAAAATAATAGGATGTAGAATAATCACTTGGAAAAGATTTCCTTTTGTATGTACATGTTATGTGATAATTTGACTGGTATAAAAATGTACTATTGTACTAATTAAAATATGGGCTAGCAGACGATAAGCCCCTTGAGGGAAAGGATTATGCTTACTCCAGTTTTTAATTCTAGTTCCTTTACAGACCTTTGAAAATGGCACATAATCTTAACTAAATTAATAAGGAAGGTTAAATGAATAAAATGGTAGGGAAATAGGAAGAAACAATGCAATAGAAAGCTGTACCAGCAGAAACCTCAGGAATTCAAAGGCAAATTAAGAATAGATACAGGCATTTAGGTGGAAGGTTTTAATTCGTTATTCATAATTATAGAGATTTAGACAAGGATATTTTTGAATTTAAAAACAGTTTTCAAATTATTCAAATGATCTTTTTATAGGATATTTTAAAGCTATGGAGAAGATCTAGTGCTTTTTTGGAGTCCTGTTCCCCACTGTTAGTCAATTTTGAAAAACTCTTCCTGAAATTGAGATATAATCTGCGACCATCCCTGAGACCTAGGTATTCATTAAAAAGGACACAGCAAGCACTCTGCAGATGCATGAAGTTCTCCAGGCAGCTGAGTACCTCTTAATGGAAGATCGTTTACAAAATATTTTTTTTGGATAGAGGACTTCTAAGGAGTGCTTTTAGTTTATCAGAAAGGGGAGAGCTGTTGCTCTGAAAATGCTTTAAGTAGCTTGGATAAAAATATTTCCCTTTTATTGTCATTTTTCTCCTCTTACCCAAGGAAACTTAGAACCAGTGCATTTTATTTTCTTCCAACTTCACACAAATATAACTTTCTGTGGCTCTTTATAGATGGAATACTCAAGCTATTGAACAGTTGTAGCATAAGTGAAGACATTTTGGAATCAGATCACTCCAAAGCATTTTTTGATTATTTCTCTTGAATTCAGAACACTAGTCTATATCTACTTATCAAATGTTAAACATATGACATGTATGCCCTGAATATGAAAAAAATGCATATTAGGGAGAAGTCTTATCATACATATATGTATGTATATCCTAATCCTTAGAAACAATTTCTAAAAAGCAATGATCAAATTACAGTGTTAAATTATCAAACCTTAATATTGCTAATGTTTGGGCCCCATTAATGTAGTTGCTTTAAACCAAAGATGACCACTAATTGACTTCTGTACTTCTCCAAGGCCCTTTCTCCTAATAACATCACATTCAGGTTTAGGATTTCAACATATGACTCAATAGCAAGTTATTTGAGGCCTTGTCCTCCTCACCCCACTCCCTAAAGACTGAAGGGAAAAATGATAATTTATGTATTTATGACATGTTTATGTACTTTATCTCTCTACCTAGAAATGTGACCAGAATTCTGATTCATCTAATATTTTTTGTAATTGTTTTTCCTTACCCAGGTTCTGTGCTTGGTTATATACAAACCCAATAGCAATTGCAAGATGACTTTCACCTGTGAGTTTGGCTAAATGTTCAGAAGCCTTTCTTGTTGCCATAGTAGATTACTCTCAACAAACTTTTTTTCCCTCCTGTCTAGGGACACCTAATCTCTTGGGTTGGCTAGTTGTACTTTTTTTCTTTGTTGCACTTAGTACATTAAGTCAACAGCTTTTCTTCAGGTTTATATTGTGAGTTCTTGGAGGCAAGGAATTACATATAGTTATTTCTTCAGTATATAACACAGTTCACCATACATGGAAGGTTTTCTAGAAATATAATTTTGACCCATTCAGCAATCTGACTGAAAATAACAACTAACATGAGCCTGGAATTATTGAAATGCCTGGAATCTAGAGACAACCTTAGTATTTTTATAGATATGGATTTGGGGATATGAGTACTCACTTCAGGAAGACATGTACCATCTTGTATAAGGGAAAAAGAATCCCAGATATATCACAGACAATGTTATCACCTGCATTTAAGGATCATAACTAGGGAAAAACACACTGCCTTTTATATTCCTTGGTCGTATGATGGAGACAGCTATAAATCTCCTCTGTTGCTACTTGGGGATTATTAAATCTCTGGTAAGCAGTACAGAAGAGCTGGAGTATGGATTTTTTGTTGAGTCTGTAGCAATAGGAGGAGAACGAAATAAATGGGAAGAGGCCAGCAGGTTGAGAGATGGAATAAAAATCGGAAGAGATTGAATTGTAGTGTTTGAGTTAGGTAGAAATGATGTTCAACTGGAGTGCAGTTTATATTGCACTGGACCAGTTAATAGAACTGAGGACAAAGGTCTATATTGATACATTTGAGTTCTCTATTCATGGTACAGTATTGGTGAAGAAGGCTAATAGAATGCCAACTAAGATTAGGGAAAATATTAATAATAGGTAATATTTTTCCAGTGTGTCTAATAAAACCAAAGACTCTGAGTTGGAAAGTCTTTCAGAGGTCATACAGTCTACTTCTTTTAGTAATGTCTTCTTAAACTTTTATGTTGGAGATATAAATGTTAGAATTTTCAGTAGCATAAAGGGATTAAGATACTCAAAATAACTAAGGAATTAATAGTTATCTATCACCAGCACCAACCATTACAAATTTGAGAAACATGAACTTGCCCTTTAAAAAGTAAAAAGAAAAAAGGAAAAAAAAAAAGCAATCCACACTGTACCTAGTAGCTCCGTAAGACCCCCTCACCTATCTATGAAGCTATTGAGAGTATGGTGACCTGTGTTCTCTTCTATTTTATGTTTTAAAATATATTTTTATTAGTGCATTATAATTATAGATCATAATGAGGTATAAAGTAATAGGAACATATATGCACATAGCACTTGATGTATATCCCTTTAGATCCCATCCCACTTTCTCCTTCCCCATACACATCACTGAGATTGGTCTTGATAATTTCATATACGTACATAGTATTATTTGAACTATTGCCTTCATCAGGTCTCCTTCCAGGCCCCTCTCTCCCCTAAACCTTTGTATCACTCCACTGGAATCTCTCCTCCTTTATCTCAGGTAATTTTGTTACTCAATTTCTCTCTAGCTTCCACATATGAGGTAAAACATACAACTATTCACTTCCTGAGACTGGTTAATCTCACTCAGCATAATATTCTCTAGTATCATCCATTTTCCTGCTGAACCCATCTTTGTAAGCTTTCCCTTTCTCTATTAATGCTCATTTCCTATATGATATCACTGAGTTTGTCCAAAGCCCTGGTATACAACATAGCTACCTCAGAGGGACCGCCTTGTATTCCCTAAGTCAATTATTTCCCACTTGAGGTCTTTTCCCTAAGTTGTCCGAATATGTTGGGGATGTACTCAGTGTACACAGAGTGTGAGTCTGCTTCCCATAGCAGGTGAAGAGCGAAGCAGAAGTATGACGGTCTACTCCTGCTGCTCCTCATGACCACATGCTGCTTTTGCTGCTCTTGTGTTCTCTCCTGTCTCATGGTCAGGCCATTGCTGTTCTGGATTCTGCTGTACCTACCAGCATGGATAGCCTTGACCTTAGATTCCTGTTTGGGGACAGAATCACTAGCTGTCTCAGCCAACATTGGCAGCCTTGACCTTAGATTCCTGTTTGGGGACAGAATCACTAGCTGTCTCAGCCAACATTGGCACTGCTGTAATTGAAAAAAACTGATCACACAATTTAGAGGAAGGTAGATTTATTTGCTCACGGTTTCTGGAGATTTTAGAGGTTCAGTCCAGGTGGGCTGGGTCTGCACAGCTCAGGGAATGGTGGCAGGAATCAGAGAAAGGGAGAACACAAGGGCTCTGCCTCTCGCATCTTGGAGGTTAGAGGCAAAGAGAGGAGGAGACAAAAAACTAGCAAGGCATTCAAAGACAAAATACACAGTCACTCGTGGTGGCTCACGCTTGTAATCCCAGCATTCGGGAGGCTGAGACCGGAGGATCCGGGTTCGCGGCCAGCCTCAGCTACCTAATGAGGCACTCCGCAACTTAGTGAGACTCGGTTTCAAAATAAAGAATGAAAAATAGGGCTGGGGGTATAGCTCGGAGGTAGAATGCCTCTGAGTTCCATCCCCAGTACCGCAAAAAA